>JAUZTB010000107.1:83465992-83477215 GCA_034780895.1 Rhynchobatus australiae | reverse complement strand
CAAGTGGAGATGGATGTAAATGAAAATAAAAATTGCAGATGCTGGAAATCTGAAATAAAAACAGAAAGTGCTGGAAATATTCAGCAGGTCAGGTGGTATCTGTGTAAAGAGAAACAGAGTAAATGTTTCCAGTCAAAGACCCTTCTTCAGAAACGGACCTTCAACCTGAAATGTTGACTCTGTTTCTCTTTCCGTGGAGATGGATACAGGTGTGTGGCAGAATGTGAGGCCCTTTGTTCAAATCTAAAGCATGAGAAGGCTCAAGTATTCTTATTTCAATATCCTGTCCCTGGAGTCACAGCAATTTCATTTCTGTAAAATGCTTAATTACCTCTGAAATCATGCTATTTAAACAAACCAGGTTCTCAAAGAATTGCTTTTGGTTTGAATCTGTGGCTGGGTTGTGATAAAACAGCTGTCCCCTGAGAACATATATTTTGTTTCAATCTTATTTTTAGATGTTTCTTGGTGGAGTTCAACTGGGGAAATAATTAAAACGTTGAAGAAATGTTTTGCATGACATGTTTATTTTCTAATGAAGACAGAAATGGCCAATTAGCTATAAGAAATGTAGTCACGATAGAAGAGAAAGAGCCATTAAAAAGTAACTCATTGGCTTGGGAATGCAATATTCAAGGAAGATCTATTTTGAACTCATTTGAATGACTATGCTTTTGAAACTGTTACTTGTAGCAAAGTACTCAATATTTTATAGCAATACTGGGATTCAGTTTTTCCCAGGAAACCATTCACATATTTATTGCAATGGAACCTGCAGGAAGTTTGTAATGTCCGCCCTCCAGGCAGACTTTACTGTGACCTTTCTATTTGCCTGCACAGGCACATATTAGACCAATTAGAACCAATAATACTATGTGTTAACACTGTGTTGATTGTTCTCTGAAACTTATGTGCAACAGAACAATTTTGAGTTGATGAAATAAATGCCTTTTTTAATGCTGTCATATTTCTGGTGGTGTGATATTGCTCTATCCTCTATTACACCTTACACTCTGAGAACAATATGAACAGCTGTATTAAAGAAAGGCTGCCTTTGTTTTAAAAGAACAATTCTGCTCCCCTTTCTCCTTGTCATCGTCACATGTCTCACCAAGAGATGTAGCATTTTAGTACATGGAAGGGGAAAAAGGTAAGAAAGGCAAACGCACCGTCAAAAGTTAATGTTCCAATGTAAGTGAATTTTAATGATATGCAAAAACATAGCTATCGGCACTGGATTTTGTTTCCATGTGTGAAGTCCTGTCTGTCACATTTTATTTATTGCCAATATAAACAAAAAAACTACTCTCTTATCTCACAATCCAATCAATCACTCTTTTAACACTTCCTGCAGATGATTTGAGATTGATTTAGTTGTTTTAACTTGTACTTCCATGTGGCATAGAGATTTCAATTCACCAAACTTCCATTTTATAGTGGACCTACTGATGCACATTGCAGGGAAGCTCCTGAACTGGCAACACAACTTTTAGAACCATAGAACAATACAGCACAATACAGGCCCTTTGCCCGCCATTTTAATTTGCTTCTTCATAGCATTGATCAGGACCTGATCTGGGTGGCAGGAGGGAGAGTGAGGCTGGCACTTGGAGGCCGAATCAGGGGCTTACTGTTTTGGATTAGCGGTGATATATCCATTAGTAAACTGAGGCTGGGTGGTCTTGTCTTGAGTAGAGTAGGGGTGGTATAGGGACAGGTGGAGATGAAGCTACCATTGGGAAGTTCAGAAGATCATTATTCAGGGTGAGAGATGTTCAAGAAAGCATAATGTTAGGGTGAGGGGGTGATTGGAGTGTCAAAGAATTGGGCCCAGGGGAATCTGGATGTTTGGGGCTAGAGGAAATCTGTAGGCGGATCTGGATGGGGAGTGGTGGCCTGGGTGAGATAGATGAGAGGCAGGGAATAGAGTGGGGACATTGATAACATGGATAGGTACAGTGAAGGAACAGTCCAAATGATAAGTAATGGGACTTTTCTGCACCCAGCAGTTTTGTTAAAACCTGGATATTCTGGGAGCGAACAAACATGCTCACTCATTGAACAATGGGGGATAACTTCTCCAATTCTCCAAAAGGAGCATTGCACTAGCAATTATGCCATTTGATATAGAAATTAGGTTGGTCACACAAGCATGACTCAGGTCAGGACATGCTTTGTCGAATTTCTAGTGGCCCTAATTTAGAGATGTCATTTTTCAATTGCACAATGCTAAAATAAACAGCAAAATGCAGCCAAATTTCCAGGCATGTATCTCTATTACAACTCTTCAGTCTGATTGGTTGAGCAACCAACCCATTGATGCCCCTGTTTACACAGGCCCCAGATCTCTGAGAAAAGGCAGCACTGTATCTGATTGCTGAGACCTTACATTATAGTGTAAAAGGCCACAAAGCATGTGGACAAACATGAGTACAATGAACAACAGGCACTGTTCGCTCACAGCTGACCACAAAATTCAGGCCATTTTGCTTACTTTATTTTGGCACAGGTTCAACAGTCTAAAATTTGCAATATTCAGGAGTGTCTGTCATGTACCCAAGTGTACATATTTGGGTTGGGGGAGAAAAAAGGATCAGAAAACATTTTTTCCCCCAGGTATTACTTCCACCAATTAGTCAAAGGTGACTTTTGTCTAAGGCTGTTTGTGTCAACGTCTGGAAAATCCATGTTGGAACAATGGCCTGGTTGTGTTTGTGCTCTCTGGTGACATATAACTGGCTCAAGTACACTAATGAGCTCATCCACAACTGTCGACGGCTGCAGAGAGATTGCTGGGGTTCCATGAACAGTAGAACCTAAAACTTTAAATTCGCAGCATTTAAAAGTAGTTTCTAGATTTTTTGTTAATAAGCAAGTTTTTGCATGTATTTGTCAAATGTTATTATTTTGCCAACATATTTCTGTAAATTATTTGTGTAGTTTAACCATTTAAGGAGGTTCTTCAAAAAAATTAATGCTTTTATTTAAATATTACCAAATGTAAAAACAAGATATGACACTGCTCTCAAAAACACACCCATTAGGAACTGTACCAAAGGTAACCGAATCAAAGGCTGTTTTAAGTAAAACAAAATGGAGGAAAATCTACATCTTGATTTAGTTTCTGCCACAAGTTCTTGCTGATGTCATGCTCGATCTCAGTAGTAAGGTCAATTTTGATTTCTGTTTGATCTTTTGCTTAAGTAGCTTTTGTAATCTGATATATGGATAGTTAGTGATCAAATGTTTAAAGGATTTGATTGGATTGATATGATTTACACTGGTGAGGTAATCAAGAGCAAGTGGACATAATCTTAAAATTAGAACTTGGCTCTTCAGGAGCAAAAATTAGGAAGTTATTTTTATACAATTAAAGTTTTAAAAATGGGGATTTGTCCCTCAAAAGGCTGTGGATGCTGGAGCTTTCAAAACAGATGGAATTTTTGTTAGGTCAGGATGTCAAAGGATAAGGAGCAATGGAGAGCTCACCATTGGCAGGACTCAGATTCAATTCTGACCTTGGGTGCTCTTCACATTGAGTTTGCTTGTTCTCCCTGTGACCAGGTGTACTCTGGTTCCCTCCCAAGCATGTGCTGGTAGGTATCATAAATTACACTTAGTGTGGGATAATGGCAAAAGAATTAAAGGGGAAATAATGAGCATGTGGGAGAAAATATGTTGCAAGGTTATAGAGGAAATAAGGAGAGGGGATTGCTCTGCTGGGAGCTGCCATGGACCTGATGGGCCAAATAAAGGTGTGTTAATAGGTAAATAAATGGGGTTCAGATGCAGATCAGCTGAATCGTAGATCATAGTCAGGTTGAATAACCCACTCGTATTCCTGCATAACTGAATTCTTGTACATTTCTAAACTGCTGCTTATGTTTCACTTGCACAAATCATGACTTTAATGACGCAAAGAATTAGACAATATAAATAATTATCTTTAAACATACCGACTGTACTGATCACTTCATGAGTGTATTGATCCTTTCATCCAATATTAATGCACTTGATGTTCACAGCAGTATAACTTCTGTAATTGTTTTTAATTTTATTAGTTAATAGCAGTGATTGAATCATCGGTAGACGGTGTACAGATGGAAGAGGTGATATCTCTTCTTACATCTATCAAATCTCCACAGCTCTTACATCTGACTAAATAATTTTTGAAATATAGTACCTCTTGCAACGTAGAAAAATGCATTTACCAAGTTGTCCACAAATAAGTTTTCAGCGAATGAAATGCTTTTGAGCTGTGGACATTATTGTAAAGTAGGAAACCTGACAGCCAATTTGCACAAGGCAACGTGATAAAGACCAGACAATCCATTTTAATGATGTTTGTTTGCTGATAAATATTGGCCAGGACACTGGGGAAAATACCATCTCTAAAATAGTGTCATATGTCCAACTGAGAGGGCAGATTGGTCTTGGTTTAACATCTCATCCAAACTACGACTGATGGGTCTGACAGTGCAGCACTCTCTCCACACTGCACTGGTATGCCAACCTATATTTTTTAAATCAAAGACAAAAAGAAAATTATATGGCCCTTCTGTGTTCATCATAGGTGTGTTGAAATATGGATAGAATATGAACTCAATTAACTTCAAGATAAAATTCAGCATTCAAATGTTCCTGTTGTCCACAAATGATGGAACCTGTTCTAATCTAATTATATATAGAATAATAACACTATCTCGTGAATGTGGATTTATGTTCTGTATAGTTTATGTGTTAATTCATTACCCTGAATCCAATTAGTGCACCTGTGAAATGGAAGCAAGATGTGAAATAAGAAGGTGACTACATTATGGATTTAAATACTAAGTCTCAGTGCAATCATTTGTAGGAGTTTAGTAACATTCAATAAATATCCTGTAATGTTAACAGCCAGATGGCTTCTAGGCATATTTGTAGTTTTAACCTTTTTAAAATGACAGTTATTAGTCAGCTACCACATTTACTTTCATTGATAGCTTTTCTCAGCAATATAAACAGTACTGTATTTTTCACATCTAAGGTGAAATGATTTACATTTGGCTTGGCAAACATATGCTCAGATAATTTACTTCCTACGTGTTTTGGTTCAGATGTTTCAGTACTATTACACACAATTTGGCCTTTTAAAGTACTACTTTCCTTTTCAGTGCTCCACAATAGTTTCCGAAAAAGTTGTATGTTGACAGTGCTTGATCCAGTTCTGAATTCTTAATTGATATACTCTTTTACTTTTGAAATCAAGGAGATCATCTGAGACATTTTGGTCTCCCTGATGTACACACAGCTGTAAAATAGACATTGACAAAAGATATACCAAGCTATAATAAATAGAATATTTACTTACAACTTGAAAGGCATACATGGTTATGATTAGGCAGGTGGGGACACTAATCTTCTTATTCTTGTCTACTTATTGCATTGGTTGGACTAGATAAAGTAAAGCCAGTGTTCAAAACCACTGGAAGCATATAAGTGCACAATCTCCCATGATTGGAACTTCCATGCTCACCCTGTGCTACCACAGAGGAACATATACTTGCTTGCTATAGGAACCCACTTCCATATAATTTAAAAATAAACCCATGCTGAATGAGCCATGCAGAAACAATGCTGGTCAATGAATGTCAGCAGCTTGTAGTCTCTTAATGGGGTGGCATCACCCGACGTCCAGAGACCTGTGCCAGCCAAGGAGAAAGGAAGTGGCAAAGAGATGACAGCAGACACCCTCTACATGGCCACACCACTGCAGAAAACCTCCTGAAGTCACACAAGAGCTTCCTTATGACAACACAGCTGGCAGGCACTACCACTGCAAATATCCAGCAGCAGGTGTCTCAGGCTTGACTTCCAGATTCTGGCGGTGAGGTTAGCATGAGCTTTAATGTAACGAGGCAGCTTCCTACAGGGGCAGAAGAGAAATGGACCCCCTGGAAAACCCTACTTAGCTTCTGTACCAACGTCGAACAGATTAGAAGTGACATGGTGAAATGGAGCTGTGCCTCAATACCCAAGATTACAGCAAGATCATATAACATCTTTTGGTCTGCTCACTGCTTGAAGATGGCCTGTGGCTGGTTTGGAATCCAATCAGAACTTTGCTCTGTGATGAAGAAGCTTGGACAATGGCAGAACCAGAACTAGGGAAGAGATTGACTGTAGGCTGTCAATGTTCACAACTGTAAAATGGAACTGCTGCACCAGCTGATTTCACAATGATGCAACTTTAAAACTTTCCTGCTGTCTTCTTTTGTGGCCTTGGTAAACTCTTTAAGGATAGAGATAAAAACAGGAAATGCTGGAAACACCTAGCAGGCCAAGGCAGCATCCGGGGAGCGAAAGACGGTCCATGTTTGAGGTGGAAGACCCTTTGTCAGAGCCTGCACGGTGTGAGCTTCAACTGGATGAATGCCCAGATTCAGAACTAGGAAAGGGACAGAGGGAGGAACAACACTTCATATTCCACCTGAATAGTCTACAATCCGATGGCATAAACATTGAATTCTCCAGTTTCAGGTAAACTGTTCCCACTCTGTCACTTTTCTCTCTCCTCCTGATCTACCCAGTTCCTCCTACCCCACCCCAGCCCCTCAGCATCTTGTTTCTTTCCACTTCTTCACCCATTCCATTTGCCCATCACCCACACTCTCCTCCTAATGGGTCCCCACGCTCCACTGTTCCTATCTGCCCACCCTACCTCCGTGCTCCACCTTCCTTTCCTATCAGATTCCATCATCTTCAGCCCTTTGTCGTCTCCACCTGTCACCTCCCAGCCTCCGTGGCTGTTTCCACTCTTCCCTCCTCCACCTGCCTATCACCCCTCCTTGCCTGGATCCACCTGTCACCTGCTGGATCTTGCTGCACCCCTTCCCCTCACCTCTTTATATTGGGTATCTCCCCTCTATCTTTCAGTCTAGATGAAGGGTTTCAACCCAAAATATTGATTGTTCATTTCCCTCCACAGATGCTGCCTGATCCAGTGAGGTTCTCCAGCAATTTCATTTATAAGATCCTTTCCTACCTCTTTTTGTTTTTGAAAGTACTATTAAGCCTCTTTTTGTCTCCCTTTTTAATGTGGAATTGTTGAACAGGGAGGATCAACAATTTATTTTCTATTTGGGCACATTGTAGCCTTAGGACTCAATATCAAATTCCAATTTTTGATAGTTTACTCTTTTTTTCTGTTGTATGAAAATCCTTTGTTTCCTTTTCTTTTTTGTGAGCTCTGGCCTGCTGGGCATGACCTAGTAGTTCAGACGATACAACATTCCACAGACTATGCAATATTGACAACATATTACACAGATAAAGAAGTTTAATCTGATGTTAGCTGCTCCGTAAAGGGTTCTCTCTCAGAGAATTTCCCTTTGTTCCACCCATCACCCTCTCCCAACTCTCTGTTTCCTAGACTAACTTGTTTCATTTTTTGTCCGTTCTGAGGAAGGATCCTGGACCTGAAATGTTAACCGCTTCTCTTTCCACAGATGCTGCCTGACCTGATTTTTTTTGAACATCTTTTGTTTTTATTTCTTTTACCCCAGCCTCACTTTCCTGCACCAACCCTTGATTCCCTTAGTAACTAAAATCCCTGCCTTGAATGTACTCTGTGTCTAGGCATTGGCAGCTGTTATGGTCAGAGAATTCCAAAGATTCGCGACCTTCTGAAGTGGAGGAATTCCTTCTCATCTTTGTCCTGAATGGTCGATCCCTTCCTTTGAGACTGTAACCAATAAGTACAAATCCATAGCAAAGGGAGCTAATTCAATCTCTATCATTACTTTGTCCACTAAAATTGACTAGACTTTTGGTCCAATGTTGATTTTGTCCCTTTGACTTTTGTATGGACTATTAAGTACTTGATGCTGTGCACAATACTGAATCACGTTACACAAATTCTAACTGTCTTTAACAGAATAGCAGATTTTATTGAATATTATAAAGGAAGAGGAGATAACTCACATATAAAAATTATTAAATCCCTCTTCCATCCCTTTAATGATCTCCAGTATAATAATATGTCATGCACACATTTTATGACATCCTTATTAATACAGAGCTCACATAACATTTCACTTTAATACATTACTTGTTTACTTTCAAAGATAGTACATTAAGAAAACTGGAAGTAGAACACAAGTAAATGGAAGAGTCAAATATAACTGGAGTAGTGCTGACAGCACTGGAAATGCATCTAATTTATTAGATTCTGACAGGTGATTTACATTATGATAAAATTGTTAGGTGAATAATTTTCCCATATTGCTGATTTATTACTCTAGCGGAAGGGTAGTTGTCAACTTTTAAAGCATTATTTTTTTCCTGTCAATTAAATTACACTCAATCCGTGTTGAGACAAAACATAAAATTGAAAAAAAGACCCTAGGAACTGTGTCTAGGATAAATGTATGCTTGGGAAAAGTAGTAGTTTAAAAAGTAGACTGTTTTGTCTGCTTTTTGGGTGAAAAAAGGTGTGGGACCCATTGTGATGTGTGATTATCGCCTCGAGTGTGTCACATGGCTCATTAGTTCAGCTGGCCTCTGGCCATCCAGGATTCCATCTAAACCTGGAACTGGACCCATGGCTTATGCAAGTTATGTAAAATGAGTTGGTATCTGCCAGCAGCATGCACAGCACATTCAGTGGCCAGTTTTCTCAGGTGCACTTCAGAAAAATGGATGGTATGTTAAACAAACACTGGAGGCTGCCACCCAAAGGTTAAATTTATGTTTTATCTGAACTTTAAGTAAACTTAACATAAAGATGGAAGGACAAAAGTAGCTCCCCCTGAGCGCACTTTAAAATTATTGGTGACTTTTACCAAATTGCTCCCCACCTTAGACATGCTTGGGGATTCTGGTTGGGTGAATTTGCTTTGCTCCATGAATGGTGAGCTACTTCTGGGGTTGTGACTTAATGCTGGCTGCTTGCCCTTGTCTGGGCTTGACATTGGTCTTATCAGATGTGTTCAGTAGGTGTTAGAGTGACATCTTGCATGTGATCCAATCCCTAGGCCTTAATATCACAGAGAAGATCATGAGACTATTGTGTATACATTCATGTGATTTATTTTGTGTGTGTATTGTAATGTAGGTATCGCAATGCATTATGAAAATGTGTATAACACGTCAAATCTTGTAACCACACTTGTTAATATATGTGAAATTTGAAATGTCAAATCTGGCTATCATTTACAAATGGTGCTGTAAAACAATATGGTGGAACAATAGGAGTCCGTCATTCATAACAATGTAAAAACTAGACATCTCTGGAAATAGATTGAAGTGCCTGACCCAAGTCTGACATGTTACAATTAGGAATTCAACACTTGATTATAAACACTCTCCAAGAGGATCACCTTTCCAATGCAATGTGTACGTGTCCAAAACTCACAATCCTCCAGACACCAGAGCTGACAGTTTTATGGAAGGGAAATGAATTATTAAAGTCAGACAAATGACTCACTGACATTGTCTGCAGTGATTCTAAGAGCTACTGATAGCTGCAGTATCTGGGACGTGCATAATGTCCCCAGTTTGTAAAAGCCAAAAAGGAATCCAAAGAGTGATTTTCTTCATAGCCATTGTTGCAGTATGTCTGAGGTGGTGTTTTCACCTGAGTGATCGCAAATGTTTGAAATGTACGCAGTTATAGCACAATTGTTGCCTCAAACATAACAACCAAACTGTGAATGCAGAACAGACATAATCTTTGGACTTACTGTCTCTTAAAACATTTTTACACATTTGTGAAGCATGCACATGTATGTTGTATTTGCATGGATGAAACAAAATATGACAGGTAATTTTACTTCTCCATATATGTATATGCCCCTGTGCCAACAAAAATGTGGCCCCTGGTAATTTAAAATTTTGAAGGGGGATTAGATTCTGTTTCTTTGCAGTTTCACATTATTAAACAGAGACTGGCTGAATGATTTCCAATCACATGCTGACAAGAAACAGGCAAATGATATATATACAGCAATGTTGGGCATTAAGTTCTCCAGTTATATTTACAGCGCTCATCAGTAGATGGCAATATTGTTGTAGTGATATGAAAAATTCTCTGAACCTTTGCACATGAATATGTTCTGATGATCTAAACACCTACTTGCTTTTGTCAAACAGTTTGGTTCAGAGAAAAGAATTTGTAGTGAACTGAAATCTTGCACTGAAATCACTTGAGAAATGTATTGTGCAGAAGAATCCTGTGACGGAAGAAAGAATTACACACCATTTGCTTATAGAAGACACTTTGCTAGATGCAGATATTGTGAAATTATTAATAATAGATGCTATGGTAAACAAAGTTGTCCTCAGAATGTTATACACTTGAAATGGATTTTTAGCTTCTGATATTTGTATATATGGCTTCAGGTTTTGCAGAACTTTGGAAGGGGTCCCATTCAAAATGCTGCTGGTTTGATGGCCTTATTTGCAGTTGTTTTTCACTGGTATAAAACTATAAGCTAGTATTTGGATCCTTTTGGGCCTGTTTGCAATTCTAGGAGGTGGAATACATTTGTGTATTTCAAAGTGTTTATTCCCAAGTTGTGTAAGGCAAGTAGACAACTGGTCTGTAACAAAACAAGAGAAAATAAAGTCAAAACATTGATAACAAACAAACACTACATTTAAATTATCAAAGGGAGCAATGCTGTAAGCATTATAAGTATTCTAAGGATACGTAATGTTTTAGTGTAATAAAATAGAACACAGGTAAAGATTTGGGCAGAATAAAACTTCTACGTGGAAAATAAGTGGGGAGTAATGACCTCGAAGAACAGTGCTTCCAGGTGAAATTCCAATGTGAAAGATGAAGGAGAGTCTGGTAACGTTTAGGGGCCAACTGTAATTAAAAGTATAGCTGCGTTACATGCAATAGGTTCAAGGCTTTTAGTAATTCCTACAGAGTAACTTACCATTGGCCAATGCTGTTTTTGGAATAACTGGAGCATTCTGCTTCTTGTTAGTAGAGTGGTTAAGGATAATCTACAGGAGAACAAAAATTTGTTTGTGTTGTTAAGCTTAATCAACCACCTGCTGTAATGGTGGCATTTACAATACTATTACTTCATTAAAGTTACCTCAATAGTTTTGCACTACAAAAACGAACACAGAAAGTTTTCTGACAGGGGTCTTGACCTCACTGAGTGAAAGCATTTTGCTGCACAAGTTTTATCCCAAACATTTTTACTACTCGTTTTAAAGGCTACCTCA
>JAUZTB010000107.1:83404292-83414712 GCA_034780895.1 Rhynchobatus australiae | reverse complement strand
CCATTTGAATCCAGAAAATTCTGATTCCCTTTCTTTTTTGGTCATTTTGCTGTCATTGATGCATTCAATCCATTTCCAACTTATATTCTCCGGTGATCAGACATAGGCCATGTTAGAATTTTCTAATTCGTCAGTGTGCTGCTGCTCTCCACTGCCACATCCTGTTGCTGAGAATATTGATCTCTGAATGTTACTTAGTGAGTCCTCAAAGGAATTGAATCACTACCCTGGCCTCTGCAGAAGAAATTCAATTTTGTTCTTCCAGTTTTTTTTAATTTTTCACAACATTTCTGCTCATCAAAGTAAGGGATGTCCATGGTGGAGAATGGAACACAATCCCATCTTTTTGTCAGTACTTATGCTCATCAAGTTGAAGGATATTATGACTGGGCAATAGAACACTTTCTCATTTCAGGAAACCAGTATCAGCATTAAGCACTCAGGTCAGGTCAGATGCAATGTGAAGCTCATTTTGTTCTGTCCCAACTTCAAAAGAGCATGTCCTACATTAACAGTAAGTTATTTTCTACGCCAAACTATCCTTGTGGCATTGGAACAAAACTGCTATTTTATTGTTCCATTAGGTCTAATTTTCCTCTGTCTCTCCCCACCCACTAGGAACTGTAGTAAGACTGACAGTCTCATTTTGGGCAGGTTTCACACAGGCAGTAAAGAGGGAAAACTTTCATCTCATCATTCTGGGGTGGATACAAAATCTTGAGCCATAACTGTCAACCCACCACATCTCCTAGTCTACATTGCATTTTTTTTGCACTCAGTGTCATGAATTGAAATTAAAATGGCTCAGGATCTAATTTAGTTTTCTGATCTTGTTAACAAAATAGCAGGGTGTTCTGGCAGGTGCAGCTGTGCTAATGCTTTTAAGTAACTATGAGATAAAATTGTTGTTTGTAGATTGGGGGGGGGAAGGTGGGAGTCAATATTTATCAATCAAGTGGCTGTTTTTCCATGGATGATGTCGAGCTTCTTGAATGTGGCTGGAATTACACTCACCTGAGCACATGAAGAAGTGCCCAGCCTAGTCCTAGCAAGAAAGAGTTCAGATCCCTAGGCTTTGATCTGCTTTAGTAGCCATGGTATTTATCTGGCTGGGAAGTTACCTTTCTGGTGTCCACAGCTTGCTGATGGTGGGAGATGCAGCTCTTGATTGTGTGGTACAAGTCAGCCCATGCCTGAATAACATTTTGTTCCCATTTTCCAAACTATGACATTGACATTTCTGCAACTATTAAAGTTTCTTGGCTAATTTGTAATCCGTCTAAAATAATCCAGAAATGTTACATTTCATTACATAAATTGCATTACTTTAAGACTTTGACATCAGAGTAGACTTTATATGCTAATTAGCTGTAATCTTGTAATGAAATGAACAGATTCTGCAGCACTTTGTATGATTAAAACAGGCAGACCTTAACCCTGTGACCTCCCAGCAGTTTCTGATTTAATGCAGTTGCTTGGCACTTGTCATCCCTCAGGAGGTACATTTTAAAATCTTCCAGATTTAGGTTAACTTTAATTGATGACATAATATCCAGTGTAGAAAATATTAGGAACAGGCTTGGTGTGTGGAAATCTCTGTGGAAACTCTATAATACAATCATGATGAATTTATGGCACAATTGGTTGCAAGTAAAATTGTTTAATATTTTAACCAGGTTCCATAATGCCCTTGGCATGACCTGCCTTTGATTCTGAATGCATTACCTGGTTGTTTTGTAACAAGAGGTTTACCCAGATTTCACTTCAGAACATACACTCAATAAACCCATATTTCATTTCTATCATGAATTTTCTATGTGTTACTAGAACTATAATTTACAGAAAAATCATTATTGCTCAAACAAATGGCATTGGTTGAAAAAACCTCTTTCAAAATATACATTGTTTCTAGCAGTGTAACATTCTTCACGTTCTGCTGAGGTGAGGCACTCCATTAACACAAGACTGAACTGAGGCACTTCTTCAATATTGCACCTTTAGAGCGAGAAGCTTCTTTAACAACAGACTGAAGTTAGATATTTCTTACTAGTAGACTGAAGTGAAGAGCTCCTTTAACACGGCAGCAAAATTCCTCTTTTCATATGGCACTTGAATTTACAGAAGTCTAGGATAGAAATTAAAATTGTACCAACTGGATAATGGTGAGAAAATAATTTAGTTTTAGTCATAAATTTAATGTGGTTAAGATTGCAGAGGAAAGGCTGCTACATCTTCCAAAACAGCAGGAGTGACTTTTCATAATTTCTTATAGGAAACACATAGGCTACCAAGCACTCTGTGGGTTGGAAATAATAAGCCATGGAGCTCAGGATACCAAAGTGTGCATAAGAATTCAAACCTTGAGTGCTTCAGCAGTGCTGATAGTTAGATACAGGAAAGTAATGCCTTAGAGGAGTAAGTAATTATTTCTGTTGAGAATCACTAACCAATGATGGGTGGTTAGCAGTGTAAAATTCATGGTATTTATGGAAGTCTGTGTATAGTATGATTTCAGAGATCATTAATACATTTGCCAGACTTTGTTGTTGATTGAATATAGCTTCTAATCTGAAAGGGGTAATTACAAAGAACTTGCACCTTTTGCAGGTTTTATCCCAAAAACAGATATTTGTTAATTTTTTCATATACCTGATGATTATTCCAGTTTGGAATACTATTTATGTGGATTAGAGTTAGTTCCTGTTCCATTCTTTCCTTCGGATGTAAATCATACAGCCTGTAGGAGGCATTTTAACACGGTGCTGAACATAAGAATTCTTTTGACCGAGCACAGTCTCGCTTCAGTTAAACATAGAGCTGTTTAAATTAAAAGAAACTCCAACACCCAATTTACAACTTAACCAATAACATAACTTAGAGATAGACTACACTATTTTTGCTAGTAATTGTGCCTTATTTCACATATCTTCCTGCAGCAAAAGAAAATAAATTTTCTATTCAGCCCATTAAGTTCATGGTACTCTGCAATGTTCCCATTGATCCTATTCCACTATTTGTTTCTCTGTAACCTATTGTCTCCTCCTCCCCATTCTTCTGCTACCCACCCACACTTGAGGCAATTTACAGGGAGGAAACTGCAGCACTCAGAGGGAACCCACACATCCAGAGTGAGAACATGCAATTTTTACACATCCAGCACCTGAAGTCAAGATTGAACCTGGATTGCTGGAAGAGTGCAGTATCAGCATTAACTGATGCACCACTTTGCCAGTCTGTGCACGGGAGGCATGAGAGGCAAGGAATATTAGAATAATATATTCCCATTTTTCCACAAGTCACATGCAACTATATGCTTGTTGATTCCAGTTTGTAGTTTTGCAGCTGAAGATAAATTTAACAAAGAATCCCAAGTAATAACAGAGATGGGATGGAGGAGGGACTAAGATGAGGAACAGAGGAGTTGAGGAATATTAAAGTTGAAAGTTAAAGATGAAAAAAAGGCAGAATCCAATCACCACTGTTAGCCTCAGTTTCCTGGCAGAAGCCTACTCAGCTGAGAGACTTTATTACCAGAGTGCAGCCAAGGAATGAGGAGGAGGGAGGGAGATGTTGAGGAGCAGGCGATGGCAAGTGGGGAAGATGGAGTGTTATCAAGAAGTGATTGGAGATGGAAAGGAGAGAGTAATTGTTGGAAGAGACATTGACAGAGAAACTAAAGCAATTGGATAATGGGGATAAAAATCCCAGGAGTAGGGATTGGGTTGGGGGTGATGGATGTATGGAAATGTTGAAGCCAAAATTGGTCAAAATGTAACAGTTTTGATAAAGGGCAGCTTGTCTAAATGGCAGTTTTGCAACAAAATAGTGTTGAAAATCCACCCTGGTGCTACTTATTTTCATAAGGGAGCAAATATAGAAGCTTCATCCTAGATGCATCAGTACTGATACTTGTACAAGTTAATTCAGCTTTAAAATAGTGAGACTCTCTCTCTCTCTCTTTCCCTGTCTGTTTTACCTCCTTCTCTTACTCTCCTGAGGAACAGGACCTTAAATATGGCTGCAGTGGAGCAAGAGAGTATTTGCGTTTTAAAACATCTGGATACTTTAGCTGGAGATGTGAGCCAATGTTCAAAGAGTTAGTAAGTTGCATTCATTAAGTTTTCTTTCTCCACAAGAAAGGAGCTAAGCATAACCAATTGTAATCTGGTGATGACTACGCATTGTTCATGATATATTTTTTATATTAACGCAAATAAATTCATGCTTTGAAACTGTATCATTTTGGTTAATAGCTTTTCAATCTACCTTCTGTGACAATTACAGTCATATTCCAATAACGATTGTGCAGAGTAGGGACTCTGCTTTTACAGGCCATGGAGCATGCTATTGTCCAGTTAGAGACCAACAGACAAAAATGCATTCTGTATTTAGAAGATGTCATGCTTTTTGGAGAAATGAATAATGATGCTAACCCTGAGAAACTACAGCAGTGCCTATATAGTTGTGTTATTAAATGTGAAAAAATTTATTTCTGAGCAATAAAGATGGTTGAGGAAATTTCTTCTGTATCTACCTTCATTCTCAAGTGATATTTCCTTCTAAGAAGAAAGTTTTAAAAATGTTTTATGTAGTCTAACATATTAAAACCTTTGCTGTATTTAGTTAGCTGTATTTATGTTATTTCTTTGGCTTTTAAAATACTCTATTATAAGACAACATTAGCCTTTATTGCTGACCATTTTCCTCAACTCTCACTTTTTCACTGTCCCTTTTTCTGTCACTGTGTTTATTATCTTATCTTCCATGTTTTCCTGCTGATTGCTGAGTTTGTTTTTACAGAGTATACCACTCTGTGTGGGGCTTTGGGTTGAGTTTTACTCAAAGCTCTGTGGCCTACATAATGCAGCTAACCTTGACATTCATTTCCTTTTTACAAGTTGATTCACACTCAATGCCTCACAAATTTTAGCTGCGTGCTTTTAATAATATGTTATGGGTGTGGTGTACAATTTGCTCAGATTACATTTAATGTTTGCAGCCAAAAGTACAGTCTGTTCTCAATCAAATCCCATACGGCATATGATGAGCTTTGGGTCAGAGTACATTTTTACAAGTCAACATTAGCATTTCCAATATTTTCTGCAGTGTTTTACAGTTGGAAAATCCAAGTTCCACACACTGGAGTTCCATTTTGCTGAGGCAGTATGTTAATCATAGTTCAAAAAATGCATTTATGCTATTAAAAGTCATCGTAAATCTTTTAAAGATAATTCATAATTTTGTAAAAGTCAGGAAACTCTCTTTTCAATTAATTTGTCAAATATTATCTGAGGCTGTGTAACCTGAGGTAATGACATTGAGAAGATTATTTTAATATTTTAGGATTGATGCTGATCTTTTTTTACTATCTCATTTTTGTTTGTCTTGGGTGTGATTTTCCATCTTGTTACATTCTTCAGTACTGTGATATTGCTGGATTTGGATATGCCATCGAAATATGTTTCGAGGTCTTATCCAAAGAAAAGAAAATAAGAGCTGCATATGCTTACATATTATAAAAGGCAAATACTTCATAGTGAAATACTTCATTTCAGAAATGAAGAAATCTCAGAAATCCTGAGACAAAGATTGCAGGTTATTGCAATTTTTTGTGCAAACTAATGACAAGGCAGGTAAATGCATGAAGTTCAAAATGTATGCATGCCTCAGCAGCATTAATACTCTTATGCAGATTACCATTGAATTGCTAACACTGTTGAACTTGAGAAACAACTCAATGCATTATGCAGGACATAAGTTCAGGTCAGAATTTTGGATAGATGTTCTGTGACACAGAGCTGAACAGGAAAATGAGGAAGTGAAGGGGCTGAGTAGCGGCGACAGAAAGAGGAAAGAGTCAGAGGGTGTGGTCTCGAGATGGTCATTCAGAGCTGACATCATCCAATGAATCTGGAATGTGAGATTTCTTCAGAATGAAACAAGGGAAATAGTATGATGTAGAGAGCAGAGATATCAGAGGATATGGGTGTTCTGATCAATGATTCAGGAAATAATCAAACTGTGCCCTTGATGAGATAGTAAACATAGTGGTAAAATTATTGGATTAGTATCCAGAAGCTTAGAGAGGTATTTGTATTCCACAATAACATTGGGGAATTTAAAAGTTCCAGTAATTTAAAAAATCTGGAAAATAATGCTAGTGTCAGTAATTGTGACCATATAACTTAGATTGTGTTAAGTTCCATCTAGTTCAATAACATGCTTCAGAGAAGAAAATCTACTATCCTTACCTGGTCCAGCCTTTATGTGGTTCCAAACTCAAAAATGGATGAATGGATTTCATCTGAATCTAACTGCTGCCGGTCTTCCAGTGGCAACTGTGAATAGAGCTGTGTGTAGAAAGGTTCAGCTCTCAAACTTGGGGCTATGATTGGGCTGAAGAAATAGAAGCATATCAAATGGATCCATTAGGTCCTGCTTTTCATGTACAAATTGTGAATACAAGCCATTTTACCCGGGGTAGACCATGCTCGTAATCATTTCCAGGTGAAATTGTACCCATCAGGAAATTGGCTCAAGTGCAATTTACCAGTTGAATTTTACCATCATCACTCCCACACCAAATGCATCACAGGCCCTGTACTGAACACTTCCTCCATTGCTGACATATATTGAAGCTATTAAGTGCAACTTAAAACATTCATTGATCTCTCACTGCAGTACTTGGAGTGCACAAGAATCGGAAATGAAAGGTCAGTTAAAAAGTCTGCACTACAATATTGATGTCTTATTCACAGCATCTCACAGCCACTGTTGTTAATGCTCAGGGTTACAGAATCTGCATCAGCAGTGCTGACTTCACTGTAGCCTTTTTGTACAAATCAAATTTGAGCTGCAAGTTGCAATCATTGACTCTTTGATCAGTCTTACATCTCACAGTAGCTTGTGGCTTTCAGGGAACAAGAAGCACTTGGAACAGACCATCAGATGGGGGTACCCAGAGACACAGGAAAGCACTATTTCACCCTTCCCCATCTTTACCCTCATCTCTGTGGCAGCCTTCTCTGCAATTGTTCTTTGTTTGGCACAGGGAGAATTCATTAAGCTCTCAGGTGCACCTCAGTGGAGCAACGGCATCCCATAAGTGAGATTTCGCAGTGGGGATGGCTCAGGTCCTGCTTTAGAGCCTGATTCTATCTGCAAGACACCACACCACTGCTTTTAATGCATTTTTGCCCAATTTCACAAATTTTAGGAGGGGATCTGAATGAGACCCTTGAATGAACAAAAAAAAGTATTAGCTTTCTATGCAACACATCTATAGTACACAAAAGGAGGATGAAATCTAATTTTTAGGTCAGAAAGAACAACATTATAGCTTAAGACTGATCTGTAGGAAGGCATAAGTTAAAAAGATGGAGAAATAGATGTGTGTCTGGACAATAAATGTTAATAAAAATCACAAATAAATCCATAAGGAAAGTATTCGATCAAAGAAGTATGATATACTTTTTTATAAACATGTTCTCGGAATTTTTCAGGCCTTTCAAGTGGTCACTCTCATGAAGGTCTTTAATTTTCTAAATACTGGAGCATGATATCTAATGCAATATTTTATGTCTCTATTGTCAAAGGAAGATCTTGCCCTTTGATAATGCACATGGGAAATTTAGGAGTATAATTTTTGCAGCCTTCCGTGTCTGTAAACTTGAATCTCTTAGGCTGGTATAATGAAATGCATGACACATTGCTAATGTAACAGCAAACTACAGATACTCTAACTTAACATACTGTATATGTAAGTCTCTATCTATATGCATGGGCCCCTGATGATGCACTGGAAGAAGGCTAACCCTTATAGCTGACAGCCATTGCTGTAGGACTGCCTTTTAAGTGGACTACAAATTAACAGAGATGTTTCCTCAATTGTGAGACCAAGTGTAAACTAGGAAACTGTCTTGGAGAACACCTGTGCTCTATCCACAACAGCCACCTTGAGCTTTTGGTTACATATTCAACTGCCTTTCCCATTCGCATACTGATCTGTCTGTCCTCGGTCTTCTCCACTGCCACAGTGAGGCTGAATGCAAGCTAGAAGAACAATACCTCATATTCTGCTTTCCAACCAAATAGTATGAACATTGAATTTTCCAATTTCAGGTTATCCTTTTTCCGTGTTCCTTTCCTACCCAGAACACCCGGATTCTCTCTCACTTTGCTCACCTTTTCCATCCTCACAGCCCAAACACATAACTCCATCGACCAATCATTCCTCTCCTCATCTGGTTCTACCTAGTATCTACCAGCTTCTATCACATCTCTCTCCCCCACTTTTATATACTGGTCAACTTTCCTCTTTCCTCCCCCTTCCCCCAACTCCTGATGCAGGGTCTTGTCCCAAAACATTGACACATCCCTTTTGCCTCCACAGACGCTGCTTGACCCGCTGAGATTACTTTTTGCTCCAGGTTCCAGTGCCTGCAGACTCTTATTTTCTCCACCTTTTCTCAATTGTTTGCCTGATGTATTTCAATTATTTTGAGAAAAAGTGCAATATCTATATGGGACCACTTATGGACAGATAACCAACACTTACTTGGTGTTGCCTTCTGAAACTAGGTAAACAACATTAATTGTTTCTGTCACCAAACTGAGCTTTGCATGTGGCTTTTGTTAAGTTATTGATCAACGCCACAATGTAGATAAACCACTGAGGTTACATGCTGCACTTCAAGCAATTATATGTAGTCTTTCCAATACCTGCCACATTATGTAAATGACAAAATGCAGATGCTTTCTTCAACCTAAAAGATTATAGAAATTAGTGTTTTTCACATTGTTTCAGCCACAGTGGGAGTGAGAATTTCAAGTGATAATTTTTGGTGCAGGGAAACAAACAGGTACAAAGAATCAGTGATTAACTAGCTCAGCTCTCAGTTCCCTTGTAACACCAAGGAATCCCTTCTCCTGTGGCTCCCTCATACCCACTCACATGATGAGGACTGCTGCTGTTCCTCAGCCTTCCTCGAGAATGGAAGTTGTACAAGATGCGGCAAACCACAGGGATGCAGCCGTCTCCTGTGACACATTGAAGGGACCACCCAGTCCTGCGGGCCTGCACTTGAGGAGGCTTTTGTGAGCTCATTTTGGCTCCTGGTGGTCTCATGTCTTTGATTTTATCTGTGTTTTTTTGGCATTGTGACATTGTAGAGGTTTTCATGCACCACAACAGTCATTCTGCAACATTCCCAAGGGAACTAAATACTGAAGATTAAATGACTATTGCAAGATGAAAGCATTGTGGCAGCTCCCTGGAATATGGTACAAATTTGTATTATACTGTTTCCAGGACTTAGAATCATAGAATATTTAGGAAACAGGAAGCCACTTGGCCCATTGTGACCATGCTGGTTAAATAAGCTTAGTCTTGCCTTTTGGCACTTAGTCTTTAGCCTGCACGTCATGACTCTTCAATTATATGTCCAATAACTTTCTAACTGTGGTGAGGATTTCTGCCTTCAGCAGCCTTGCAGGAAGTGAGTTCCAGATTCCAGCCAGCTGTTAGGTGCAAAGAATTTCCTCAGCATTCCTCTAATCCATCTGCTAATAATTTTGAATCTATGTCCCCTAGTTTTTGACCTCTCAACTAAGAAAAATAGCTCTTCTCTTTATTCTACCTAAGACTTGAGAGGAACTGGAAATCACAGACAGAGCCTTTCGTATTTGCAAAGCTCACTGGTGGTGCCCTGATAGTAACATGTGCATGGGTACAATGGAAGCCTGAGCCATCTATGACACATTGGACATGATGGAGACCAGTTACTGGGAATGTGATATGTTGGTCATTTGATGAAGAAAACATTGACAATTTGCTTAAAATGGCAGCGCATTGCAACTTGGAGGAGGCAGTAGCACAAAAAATTGAAATTGAGGGTAATTTTGACAGCCAGTGCTAAGCATGACCATTTGATCTAACAGGCAGCAGGTCTCATTAAGGAGATTTTAAGAATCCATATGTCTCCTTTAGTTGCAAAAACACTATTGTTACATTACTGATAATAGTGAATGACTGATCACCACAACAGTGGGAGTGTATGAGAAGGTTTTCAAACTCTTTGACACAGTTTTACTTAATGTATCTCTTTCATATTTAACATGGCACTAATAGAAGTTGGTAGAGTGTTCTGGTGGTGAAATATGTTGATATTTTAATGTCCTTATCTCTGAGTGGAAGATCAAGCCATGAGTAGACAGCCAGTTTTGCAGGCTGCCAGAAGTGACAAGCAGTGGTGAACATTCTCCTCACTGTGGAAGGGAAGCTGTCAATTTGAAACTGTTCTGCTGAATTCCAAATGAACGGCTAAAAAAGGAACTGACACAATGCTCAAAGTAAGCTACCTCTGCACTTGGGAAATGAGAAAAGAACAAAATAAATAAAGAATAAACAAATACTCTACAG
>JAUZTB010000107.1:83111584-83125172 GCA_034780895.1 Rhynchobatus australiae | reverse complement strand
GGGACATGTTCAGCACAGCTTTGTGGGCCAAAGGGCCTGAATTGTGCTGTAGTTTTTCTTTGTTTCTATGTTTTACTCTATTATATATTTTTATCAGCTTGTAAATATTGTTCGATATGTTTACTTTCTACTCCTACCTAGTTTGTAGTTAAAGTTTTTTTGTGAAATACACCATTAAATCTGCATTTCCCTTTCAATTTTATTTAAATCGCCTCAGTTAATTTCCCATATACCTAACACTGAAATGCATTCATTTTTTAATCTAATTCTAATGTTTTTAAATTTTATTCTTCATATTTAATGTTGATTTTTTTTGATCAGGTGCAATTGCAGTCTTTTTTGTGATAACTGGTCCCTTTTGTCAAGCTTTTACTTTTATATTTGCTTTTGGCCAAAACTATTTAGATTTTATTTCAATATATACTGAATGCAGTCAAAACCAATCCTTTAACTTGCTCTGTTACTTCCATTGCTTATTTTTTCCCCACATTACATTACTCTGTACATTTTATTTATCCATTTTGTCAGTTTGTTATTTCCCTTCTTATTTATGTGTAAATGTAGCTCCAGAATAGCTTTTCCTTCCTTAGAACTAGTGTCAATGCTCCAGAAAACAGCAGCTCCAATATTGGTAGTGACCCTTAGTCACCTGCTGAGCTCGCTAATCTTCCCAACCCCAATTCCAGGACACGATTAGTGAGCAGTCCAGAGATTAGCTCATTGGAACTCTTATTTGAACACATTTGGCTTAGTAAGTAAAATGTCTGTACTCTTTCTGTGAGAGTTCAGACCTATCCTTTAATGTGAAATGGACCATTTTTTCTTTTTCATTATTTCAATATTTTCCCCAGTATTTTAAATATACCTATTACCCTCCCATTAGAATGACAACCTGGGCTCTCAGTCTGGCTGGCAAAAAATAGCCCCTAATTAATGAATATTGATGTCTATCACATTGCTTCCTGATTGGCCTATCTTCACCCCCACCTGCTTAACTAAACCTAATGTTTGATGCCATTGTTATTATGTAAAACATAATGCATAAGACTTAGAAACAGGAGACACAAGAGACCGCAAGAGTTGGTCATCTGCTGCTTCAAGCCCACTCTGCCATTCATCAAGACCATAGCTGACCTTTCTACCATAGCACCATTCTCCCAACACTATCCTTGTATCTCTTGCTTCCCTTCATTTACAGAAACCTATCAGCCTCTGTTTTGAATGAACATAACAACTGAGCTTCCACGGCTGACTGGGTGAAGAACTTTCTTCAGCTCAGTCCTAACAGCCTATCCCTTACACCGGAACTATGGCCTCTGGTCCTAAACTCTTTAGTCAGGAAAAACAAATGCCCTGCATCTAGCCTATTAAAAAGTTTCAATGAGATCCCCTCTCATTCTTCCAAAATCCAAAAAAATATGTCATGGTCTACTTAATTTGCCATCCCTGGAACTAGTCTAATGTGTCTTTGCTGTACTTTCTCTTTGACATCCTTTCTTAGGTAAGGTGACCAAAATTGTACACAGTACACTGGGTATGGTCTCATAAAAGCCTTGTACATTAGCAAGACTTCCTTACCCCAGTAATCAAACTCCCTTCTAATGAAGGATAACATACCATTTTGATGAGTTCTCAACCTCTACAGGAAACGAGTGTTTCAAATTTGTTAAAGGAGTTTATTTTCTTGGATGGTTCTGTTCTAACATATCCCTTCACCTCTCCCTGAACTGTGGATAATCTCAGTTTTTTTTCATCCATTTCCAGTTCAATACTTCTCAGTGAGGTGGCCACTCTCTGAAATCCTGACTTCAGAAACATCCCTCCTCATGTCAGACGGTCTCCGATTCCACCTCAAGTTCTGAGATCTTGAGCTGAATAATTTCATTAGGAGACACCCTGCAGATATTTTTGTCTGTGCAAAAATCTGCTACTCGGAACTCCCACATCCCGCGGGAGACATACATCACCTTCACTTCTTGCATTGATACTTTTACTACAAATATTAAGAAAATTTATATTCTGAAGTACTTAAACTGAAATTAAACATCTTTACTCTTGTCTTCCTCTCTGCTCTGTATTTTCATTCAGATTCCATTGTGGAAGTACTTTTCTCTCTCCAGCTCTTTCCATTGTGTTCTCAGGGTTGGTTCATTCTGTTCTTACAGCTGCACCCTTTAAAGTCAAATGCATAATGTTGTTACTTTCAAAATGTAAATAATTTTTTTTTCTCCAGTGAACTGTGAATTTGAGAGTTCAATCGTGATTTCATGCGAGAGTCACCCTTGTGTTGAAGAGATGATTTCTGCAGCAGGGATGCATAGATAACACCATTTCCTGTGCAACACCTCTGTTGGAGCATGGCAATGGAATTTGGATCACATTATCCAAAGAGAAGCTGTCATTAGACACTCCCAGGCAATGAGGCCTTCTCAAAGCAGTGCCAGTCTGGTGCACCACCCTACCAAATAAATTGCTTCACCAATTTTTCAGGCGCTATCCATGACTTCCCTTGCTCTCCACAACACCAACCTCCCCATTAGCCCTGATCTGGCTCCTAATGCTTCTGAGTCCATAATTAACTGTGTCTCAGGCCACGATATTGTGATCTCCAACCCACTTCCTCCTGGTTCCCCCCACCTTAGAAACTGTCGGTATGAACTTCAACCCTCTATTCTTCCAAACTGCAGCTGCTGATCCCATCCTACCAGTCTCCCATCCCTCGCCCCTAACCCCACCTTGTCAAACTGAAGAGGTTTGACAGGCTCTCACACCCTCTGGCCTTCGAAGTACAAGGCCACACATTGACCCTTGCTACTGCACCAGTCTTGTGCACTGGAATTTCTAGGCGTGTTGCTCTTTTGTTATTTCTACCATGGTAGATAGATAACCAGTTTCTGCTGTTTGATTAGCTCAAATATTCAGCAGATTAATTAAAACTCAGACAATAAATAATGATTTCCGGCTGTTATCTGCCACCTGAGTACAGTTGCATAAAAGAAGAGGAACGTAGACAAATAAAATAATCTAACTACTAGCTACTTTTGATGTTTTTTGGAAAATAATCTTGAGTTCTGGGCATTGCTAAAAAGGCTGGGATGTATTGTGCAGTCCCAGCCATTCCTGAGGAGACAGTAGAGAGCTGCCTTCTTAAAACATTGCAGCCTGTGTGGTAAAGGTAGTATGTAAAACTGTGGCCAAACTAATGCCTGCACTGTGAAAGTTTTACATTAAATTGTTCTAGTGATAAATGCTAACACCAGATTTAAACGTTTTGCAACAGCTATGGTACTGGTTGTGATGAACTTTCACCACCTCTAATACCTAAAATGGACTAATTTACATGATGTAGATTTCCCCAAGAACCTTGTACAATGTTTCATTTATCTATACTGAAAACCAAAGACCTTAATATGGACTTGTTCCACACATGCATCTATATCTACTTGTAAGATTGTGCACAGCTGTATGTTTTTCACTCTCCTGGGTTCCAATTCACTTGTAAAATTCCATATGATCAGAAAATATGTGGGCATTTCCTCTGATGCTTTCATCATTAACAGGGATGGTGATGTCCTGAAAGCCTAAGGATGTCAGAATCGGAATCAGTTTATTGTCACTTCCATATACGCTTACAACATGCATGGGAGTGAAATCCCGTACTCCACAGATCAAGGTGCTGGTCATGTTAAAGACAATTGGAGACACAAAGTCAGAAAGACATTAACGACAATGGACCCACATTAAAAGAGACTTGAATAAAAAAACAGCTTAAAATGAATGTACTGATGCCACAGTCTTCGGGCACGTAAAGTGCTGGTGCATCTTTTACGTATTTGCGGATATAATTGCAGATTTTAAATAAAAATTCACTTCTGCACCAATTACCTGCAGATTCAAATCATGTACCATCTTGAAGTGGAAATATGCTGCAGTATTCTCATCATCAGTGGATCTGAATCCTGGGATTTCCCATCCAACAGCATTGTGGAAGTACTTTCACCAGAAGGATTGCAGCAGTTCAAGATGTTGGTTCACCACCACCCTTTCATTGAAGGCTAAGAACGAGTAGCAAATTCTGGCCTTGCCAACAGTGCCTAAGTCTTGTAAATTGAACAAAAAATACCTTAAAACTGCTAGCATTAAAATAAACTCTGCATATAAAAATGCCACCACTCTGACCTAAAACTGTTCAGTTGAATACTGGGCCTCCGTTCCACATTCGAACAATCATTATTCATCAGTGAGGCAAGCGTTTTCAGGTTATTCAAGTGGCCAACGCTGCTTTATCTCACTGGTTCTCACCCAATATTCACAACCATTTTTGAATAGCAATTAAGCGAAGGAACAATTGGTTGCTTCTCTCTGTCAAGCTGTGTTTAAGGGACAAGTATAGCATTCATACTGCTCTTTCAGCAGAGATTTACAATCTTAACACAGAACTGTGATCAAGTTTGTAACTTATAACTGAATAAGCTCCCTGAGTCATAAAAGGGACAATTTCTAACTTATCCGAAATCATTTATTGTAATTGATGTTATACCAGATAAACCATGTGCTATTAGGACAGGATTACATGAAAAGCAAAAAATAAAAAAGAAACAACTTTTGGCATTAAAGAGGACCTGAGGAAGAATTTCTTCCACCCAGAGAATGGTTAGAATCTAGAACACACTGCCTAAGGGGGTGGTAGAGGCAGCTACTCTCATAACATTACGAAGTATTCAGACAAGCATGTGAATTACTCAGGAATAGAAGGCTAGGGACCAAATGTAGGTAAATGGTACTGACATGGATGGTTACTCGATAATCAACATGCACGTCGGCCAAAGCTGTCTATGCCGTATAACTTAATGACTGAAACATGGAAGGATAAAACTCCCAGTTTGAGCACAGATGTTCCAATATAAATGATAACTGGAATTGTGACTATTCTGAAAAATATTTTTCACCTTTAAACTCATTTGCATATCAGCAAATGTAAAATCTGCCAATGTATTAAAACAACTTTTCTTTCTTATTTAAAAAAAAATTATAGCCTGGAAAGTGTTGTCCATTTTTGTACCCTTTAATACCTAATCCCTGACGTATTTAAGAACGGTCATTTTGTAAGGTCTGCTTACATAGGATTGAATACAAGTCTGTAACAAACACCTATAACCTGTGAGTAAAAAACAAATTTAAATTAATTAAAATGACTTTTAGGAAGTATACAACCTATTTTCTAGTTTTAACGCAGTGCAAGAATCAGGTCCCTAGTAAATTGGAAAAGAAGAAACATTCATAGCATTTCAAAATGTGCCGCTTAATGTCTTGGTCAAAGTACCCACAGAATACTTTGGAATTGCATCAAAAAGCTGAAAATGAGCACCATTAAAGGAAACTTCCTTTGATGATTAATTTACTCTGGCGATTCCAGAGTTATGGGCAAGGTCTAATTCCAGCAGAATATTTTTAAAACTATTGTAAAAGATTGTGCTTGGAATTCTGTAAGGTTTTCAGTCACTTACACCAATACTGAGCATTTTGGGCCCAGGGAAATGAATACAATTGAGTGGAAACTCTAAACTAAATGAATGTATTCTTATCCAGCATGGAGGAGACCAAGGAACATTTAAAAATGGCATAGCATTGCTCTTCAGCAGCACGACATGCACAGTATTAAAATAAGGGGACAGAAACCTCTTGTATTGAGAATAAAAGGAAAATGTCAAGTATCAAAAGAAAAATTGCTGGAAATAATCAACAGGTCAGGCAGGATCTTTGAGGAGAGTCACAGGGTTAGTGTTTCAGATTGATGAGCTTTCATTGAAAACAAAAGGTCATGGTCCAGAATCATTATTGAAGAACAAAATAACTGCAGATGTTGGAAATCTGAAATAAAATTGGACAATGCTGGAAATGCTCAGATGCTGCCTGACCTCCTGAGTATTTCCAATATTTCCTGTTTTTATTCTAGATTTGCATATTCTGAATCATAAAACTTATTGCAGGTGCATCCTCTGGAGTTTTATATCTGGTTCTTATGTTCTATAGTCCACATTGCAATAAATCAGACAAGAAAATCCTTTGGAGATCACTGCTCCATTTCGTTGGTGTCAGTCTGTTTTTCTATTTTCCAAACAATTTCCAAGCCACCTTTTAGTAAAAGATACCCTCAATTTCTTAAACAAAAGTCTGCCAATAAAGTCAGTCCCGCAGCATCATAGGGATCAGTCCAATTAATTTTGTTATTTATAAATAAATAGTGATAAATTGACACCTAAAATGCAATCAGAAACAAGTACTTATCATCTATAGTGCTCACCCATAAAGCAAACTCTTTCCTTGTGGATAGTCTTGTAATGTATAATATAACTCGTTTATTTGCCTTCCTGTGTGGTCCCAGATTCACTAATTGGTGAGTTTTGCAAACCCATAACAGATAAAATGTACAAAAGAACTCATAAAAGTTAAGAACAATACAGAATGATTGCATGTCCTATCCAGTCAGATGTTAACTATTTTTTATTTGATACACTGCATGGTGGCACATAGCTAGTCTAATGAATCCTGCCTGACATATTTTAGGCACAGTTCCCAGGTACTTCACTTCTCTATGCTGTCATTTCAGTTATTGGTTCCACATGTTCCCATAAAGCATATTATTAAGACACTCGGGTCCTGTTTGGTCAACTTAGTGAAGTCATACAAGTCGTAGGAGTCTTATATTTATTAGTAGGCTGAACATGCTGAAAATATATGTTGGGGACTTTAATAATAATTATACTACTAGTCCAAAAAAGAATTCCCACATGATCTCAGCTCCTGGGAATCATTCCTTCTCTAACATTCTACTAATAGATAAACATTTTATGTCTGCATAATTGTCTTCTTTAAAAAAAATGTGTCAACCCACACAAATCTTGTTCACAGCCTGGCTTTCTAATAACCTCCAACATACTGTCTGCTCCCCTCATAATACCATCTAATAAGCTAATAACTCTACTAGGTCAGGAGAAATGTAATAACATGTTCTTATTGGCTTTACTGCTGCTCAATGAGCATCCTTCATTACAAGTTTCAATAAGTGATCTATTTTTCCCAGATTACTCTTCTCCAAATAATAGCTTCAATCTTGTACACCTACACATAAAATTATCTTTACAGGATCTTAAAACATTTTCTACTTTGAAATTATATCAGAATTTTGATAGCTTTTATTGCATCAAGTCATTTGACAATGGAATCTGTTCAACAAGCACATGGTGGTACAGCTTATTTGTATAATTATCCTTCCTATTGTCCATGGAGTGTGCTGTAACAGCTGCTTTTTTCAAGGAGACAATGGATACAGCTGGGAATTATACGTAGGTAGGGTAGCAATCAATGGGAGAAACAATCAATTCTCATTCATCTTCCATTGTCCAATCGCAAAAGGGGAGTGGTTTTGATTTTGAGCAGTGGCACACCTCATGCTATACAATAAAAATGACCTAACATGGAAGAAGAAGAATAATAGTGCTTCGTGGAAATGTACTTCTCAAATGTCATGGAAACACAGAGTTGAACTATAGTCCCATCCCAGGAGTAAGTTTGACCCATTCCAGAACTCCATTCTACTATAACCTTCGTATTTGCTGCCTTCTCCCAGGAGAGCTCGATTTTCTACTTGGCAGCGAGAGTTTTCCATTGTTTTCTGTGTTTACAATTAGAACTACCAGATGAAAGTTGGATTTAACCTAAAGTTTAAACTGCTCCAGGAACGGAGTAAAGTTTGAGGCAAGTAGATCACAGCCTTCCCTGATCTGTTTCCATTTTAAACCAAGGAGTAAGATTCCAGAAATCATTGCATGATCTCAACTTCAGTTGGTATTCTGCACTGAGTTTGCTGATCACAGATGGGTGTCTGACCACCTTGGTTGATTCCAACCCCTAGATAGGAATCTCCTAACGAGTCACTCGTCTGGTCAGGAGCAGCAATGAGCAGGGTCTGCTGATTTTAATGGCAAGATCTCAGTTATATATTACAAGGTAGACTGCTCCCTGAATCCAACTGGAAAGATAAACAGGTCAGATGGTGGGAATGGGATTTAGCTGTGGATCTGTTTGAATCAGTGTAAGGAACCATTACCCAATCAAAATAATTGATTTGAGAAGAGCAAAATTCTTCAATGTACTGGAAATCAAGACTGGGTTTTGATGCAATGTGCTTGACAGTGGGAGTTTTTTTTTCTAATGAACTTCATTGCACCTTTTGGTAGATATCAGTGGCTAAGATGCCACTAGGGATCAGCACTGCACCTGAAAAGTTTCAGTACAAGATGGATCGGAGGCTTGAAGGACTTGTTGGCATAATGACCTTAGTTGATGTTATTCTTGTTTTGGGAGGACAGTGTTGCAGAGAAACAGACTTAGAGCATTGCAGAAAGGTGAGAGCATCAATAAACAGATGCAGGCAGAAACGAGTACAGACTAGAAGAGGTTTCCTTCAAGAGTGAAGTAGACACCACAGACTAGATCCAGCAAAGGTAAAGGCAGTGATGGAAATGCCAGCCAGTTCGATCTTGTTGAGATCCAATGTTTCCAAGTACTTGCAAACCACCAAAGCAAAGTCCTACCTTATATAAATAAGGCATGTGGACCACTGACACAACAGATAGGGAATAATATGAAGTGTATATTGGATGACGATTATTAGCAAGCAGTCAAATGAATCAGAGAAATCAAAGCCAGGGCAGAAAAGTTCTAACACTATCAGTTAACACCTCATAAAATGATTTAGGAACAGCTTTCATACAAATGGCCAAACAATAGCTTAAGCAGGCGCGGATCTGAGATGCAGAGATACACATTGAAAAGGAACTATTGGCTGTGACACATTAAAATTGCCTGAGGACACATGTAGGAGATCAGAATACAAACCTCTTTTAAGACAATGAAGAATCTTTGCCAAGCCCCAGTGAGACCACAATGACTGTACCTGAGCTAAAGATGTATGATATATGTATTGTCTACCAACCAGGGAGTAAAGTGTACATTACAGACACACAGAGTCATCCTTATGTTCCTTCTGGAAAGTCAGGTCACAGATACACAGAAATGGAGCAAGTGAACACGTGAGAGGATTTACCTACAACAAAACTATTAATGAAGAAACTATTGCAAGGGTTGTCATGTGACACAGTGCTGCAAAAGTTGCTTGCAGTTGTTATGAGTGAATGGCCAGAGATGCACCAGGAGCTTCTACAACGTCCGACCGTGTACTTAAACATCTGAAATTATCTCAGCAATACTGAGAGATTTCTCTGCAGACATGTAAGTACCAAAATCTACGAGAAGAGAAATACTATAGCAAATACACTCAACACATCTGGGAGAGAATGATTGTTTGAGGAGAGGTTATGTGTCAGTGTCCTAGCTGGGAATGAATACATTAGTGAAAGACTTTAAGTGAAATGTACTGCAGATGTATGGAGTCAGTGCAACAGGTCATTGAGTGATGCAGCAATGGATCCCTTCAAAGCTGTGGCCAAAAGTTACTTGGTGGCTATTAATTATTTCTTTTCAACCTCAATTCAACCAGATCATCAATTGTCTTTCAAAGTTGAAGGCTCTGTTTGCTAGATTTTTACAAGATTATCTGTATTACACATAATGTTGTAATAGACAATGTTTGCTGCAGGTAAATTTGCAAAGTTTGCAGTTAAGTGAAAATTCAGGCATTAAGCATTACCACCATAGTCTCCATAGCCCAAAGGAAAATAGGTAAAGCTGTAAAAAAAATCTGAACTTTGCCTGAGAAGGACAAAATAAGCATGCTCAGATGCATACCTCACCCACTTGGCATACAGACATACCAGCACCATGGTTCATTTCCAGCCCAGCCCAGTGAATGATGAGTCATCAATCCAGAGCAACATTGTCAACAGCCACAAGGTTAATGAAACCTACGTTTCCATCAGGAATGTGCAGATGGTGTGGTAGGAATTCAACCATAACACCAACAAGAAAAAAATGGCAGAAAGCTATGATTATCAAATGTTTTTCACAATCTAGATCCTAAAAGGTGAAGACAGAAGAAAGTGTTCCACACAGGACTCTTAGCAGTATGGAATTTCTGTCAAATTGAATGTTGAAATCAGAACATTCTTAAACAAATATAAAAGGAAGGACGTTGAAGATGTAGCACCATTCACTAGCATCTCATGGTAATGCAGCTAGAAGCATGAGGTGCCTCTAGACCAGACAGTATTTCCTAGATGGAGGATAAACACAATTCACACTTGCGTGTACCTCTTAAATAATCTTATATCAACGCAAAAAGAATGTGAAATTGGGTACTTTACTGAAATAAATAATATTCACCAGGGACAGCATAACCTCACAATCTACCTCAACATGGCCCTTGCATCTTATTTGTTTACCTGCACTGCACTTTCTCTGTAACTGTAACAGTATTCTACATTCTGTTATTGCTCTTCTCTTGTACTACCTTGATGTACTTACAATATGTTGTGAAATGATCTGCATGGATGGCATGCAAAACTAAAGTTTTTTACAGTATCTCAGTACAAGTGACAAAAATAAACAAATTACCAATCTCCCTGTCATCCTTTCTTTCCTCTTCCAAGAAACCCTTTGAAATCTACCTCTGTAATTAGCTTGGGATCATCTGTTAATCATTAAGTCATGTTCCAATGGTTTAATGATGTTCCTTTGATACACTTTGGGATATTTTACTTTGTTAATTCTGCACAAATTATAATATGTTATCAGAGGGTGCGGAAAGGGCCATCTGTGGTGTTGAATGCTGGAATCGGAACACTGTTAAACAAATGTTAAAGGAACTGTGTAGGAGACGAAGACTTTTTTCTTCTTTCAATCCATTTTGAAACATGTTTTTATCTATAAAAAGCTGCTGCATTTTCTACCAATCTTGGCCCAATTTTTGTTATTGACATGTTTAGCAAAGGCCCATATAACCCTATGGTTAATATTTGAATCAGTTCCCAATTATGTCATCCAATTATGTCATTTAAATTTAAATGACACTATTAGCTGCAGATGAATGTACTTGACGTATGTAGTTCAAGGTTTCACCACAGGAGATTGGAACATAAAGTCCATTGATAATTCTCTCACTCAATTTTAACATCCTCTTCCCTCACCAATTTATGATTACATGTGGGTGCAGATTGTGTCCCTTCAAATAGGAATGGGAAAAATCATTGAAAGCTCCCTATGTAGTTTTTTTTAATTGAACTCTCTCTCCTGGAAAGTAATGTGTGTTTAGCTGTCAGATGAGAAGAGGTCAGATTTGGCTGTAAAGATTACCAAATTCAGATAATTTGCTGGCTGTCATTGCCCTGCTGTCTCATCTGACATATGGAAAATGGCCTTGGGAGGTCTTCAGGCTGTCACAGAAATCAAGAGGGGGGAAATAACAGGCCCATTTGTTTTCTAACCTGTTTGGAACTCTGTTCTCAGCCTCCGGACCTATCTGAAGAAAAAAAAGAGTCACTCTTATATTTTTAAAGATGTTTGCTTCAGATGATCAGCTGCACTATCCACATTTCCAATAACAATCTGGCAGAATACCATTTCATAGCTATTTAGATATTCACACCTCACATGGTTATCAATTAAAAAAAACAAATTCACTGAAAGGGTTTCAGAACTACCAATGAATCTATAACGCCTGTCTTGTGAAAAATGGAGACTGGTGTGAACTGACTTTGGCATAGACGATACACATAAAAAAACTGGTAGTCTTCCATATTTAAATAGTAACATATTGAATTACAATTTAGAAATCAGCCAGTTGGCCCGACCAGTATTGATGTTTATCCACCATCTGAGGAAATAGTTTTAATTGCTTTTACCCATCCTGATCTAAAATCCTGTTAATCCTTTTGTCTTTACGGTCAATCTAATCTATAATGTTAATTAGATTCTCCCTCTACAACTGTAATAAGTCAATAGAAGCTAATTTTGGACGTGAACTACAATGTGTGTTCTTCTCTGCACAGGAGAAACCAAACACAGATTGGGCAGAATATCTTTGTTTAGTCTGCCTTTTAACTCTGAGTGTTAAGTTCCCTGTTACTTTGATTCTCCACCCCAACCCCCGCTTTAGTCTCCTTGTATTTGATCTTTTACAAGGTTCCAATAAAGCCAAGTATGAGCTCGAGGAACATCTCAAATGTTTTACCCAATGTTCACTTTTAATTCAGATTTCTAGCGACTGCTGCATTCTGTGACTCACAGTTGCGCGTTTTTTTCTCTCTCCTTTGATTTCCCTCTAATTACACCTCCTTCAGACAGCTTAGAAGCCATTAACAAACCTTCATCACCCTCTCTCAATTAACCAATCTGTATCTACTTCCTCTTGGTCCCCACTCCATTACAGATATTGACTTTGTTCTTTTTCACAACTTAAAACATGCCCATTTTCTAAATATGCCCAGTTCTGGCGAAAAGTCATCAACCTGAAGTGTGAACTTTGCTTTGTCTCTCTACAACTGCTGCCTGATCTGCCTAGTATTTCCAGCAATTTATTTCAGATTCACATTACCTGTAGTTTATTGCTTTTCGATACAGACAATACTTGATTTTTGTTCAGCACTATAATTACCGACAGATTTCTATCTTTCAGTGTGTTTTTGTATCTAAATAAACTGATTTAATTTAAATATTTTTTCCTGTTCCTGGCACACAAATGCTATGCTGAGCAATATGTGAGGCAGCAGCCAGAGAACATTTTGTGAAACGTTAGCATTATTTGTGTAACATATTGAGATATTGTATCCTAATTGAAGAATTGGCTGCTGGAGACCTCTTGAAAGGTAGCTGTAAAGAAAAAGTGGTTTAAACTCCAAGGAATTTCTAAAGAAATGGTGAGAATGTGGAACAAGCTACTACAGGCAGCGTAGATGCAATTAACAGGAGGCTAGACAATCCAATGAGTGAGAAAGGAACCGAGGATTATGCTGACAAACTCAAGATTTTCTGCATTAAATTTCAACCAGTTTAAGTAGTTAATTAAGGCACTTGGTTATTTAAAGTATTTGTCATGGCTAGTTGAATTCATCATTATTTTGCTGCAATTTTGATAGGCTGACCTCTTTCTAGGATATACAGTATATTAAAACAGCAATGTTTGCAAAAGAGATTTTTCAGAGAGACCAGTCTTTAAACCCTTGTATTCTGAAAAACTACCCAAGTGTTTTATTTTTAACCAGTTTTCTCAGCTTGCTGCATCATTCTCATTTAGCAATTTGCTTTAATTTTTATGTTGCATCCAAAAATTGTCATTTGAAGATTTATGCATTCGACATCCAGTGCATTTCCTGATACAAGTGATATGGATGTGACACAAGCTGAATGTCAACTTTGTTTTTCCTGTTACAAAAAAAAACATGAATAACACTTGTCCAATTTAAAGATTTTACTTTGGTAGTAACTGTGCAACCCAAATGACCCCAACTAAATGCATAGTTAGATTGGCTGTCTGCGTGGCTTAATCTATCCATCATTGTTTAGAGATGACTGTGCTTATTTGAATAATTTTCATCAGACCTTTGAGCTTGAAATAGCACCCGGACGCAAG
>JAUZTB010000107.1:82051789-82064481 GCA_034780895.1 Rhynchobatus australiae | reverse complement strand
CAGGGAGGGGATTACAGACCTTGGGGCCTTGGCAGCTGAAGACTACAACTGTCAACTAGAGGAGCTAGAGGCCAGCTTTAGGGGAGTGCAGATTTCTTGGAGGTGGGGAGGGGCTGCTAGACCGGAGATTAGAGGTAAGGAGGAGTGAGACCATAAAGGAAATTGAAATCAAGGATGAGAATTTTAAACTCAAAGGCACTGCTTAACTGCAACCAATATAGGTCAGTGGGCACAGGGCTGATGGTGAACATGTCCTGGTGTGAATAAGAGCTTTGGTAAAGAATAACATGAGGGAATAGTAACTAAGGATAATTAATAATGTGGGATTACAATTTAATATTGCTTGCGGTAGGCTTAATTTCTGGAAGGCCCAGGGGATCAAAAATAAGAATCCTTGCCTAGAATTTCAACAGATCAACTGACATTAAACATTTATACTCACCATTTTAAATATTTTTAAATTATTTCTAATCTTTGATATAATTATCTAATTGATATGCAATCTTAAATATTTGTTAATATTTATGTATATTATTGTATGCCTGGGTTCTTTCTCTCCTTTAGACTGTACAAAAGCCCAAATGTTATGAATGTGCTTAAAAAATTCAACAGTGACCAATTCACGGCGGTGTGATTCATAACCGTTTTTTAAAGGACTGTTGTTGCCATAGAATAGGAAAGGGATATTTATTAAGACCAGGCTTTTCTTCCATTTTGTAAAGATGATACTTTTATTAAGATGCCCATTGCTGGAACAATGACAAAGGTTCACCTTAGAAAGAAAAGGATCCTCCTGTCAAAGTAGTGGTCATATTTATTGGGATGGAGATAGAGTGATTCCAATTCTCAAATCCATTTAACTTGACAACAAATGAAGATGAAGCTTGATTGTGTCAAGAGCTTAAGTTCACAAAAGCAATGTTGCTATTGGGGCATATTTCTGTGTGGCCCAAACCAAAATATAGGGTGGATGGTTATTAGTGGGATTTCTCAAAGTGAAAAACACCGCCCACTATCAACTTTAAGGTAGAATCCTTTCAATATGGTGGAGTGAGAATATTTAGATGTTTGCATTTCCTTTAGTTCCATTTGCATTATGTTGGTTTTAACATGGACTAATCAAAATGTGGCCACTGATTGGTAGATTAATTGGACACTGTATATTGTCCCCGATGTGTCAGTGAATGGCAGAATCTGGGGGGAGTTCATGACAATGTGAGGGGAATAGAAATGGATTGGGGTAGGATTACTGTAAAATGTAGTCTCGTTGGGTGCGAACTCAGTGGGCTGAAGGGCCTGTATCCATGCTGAATCACTCTATGATTCCATGACTGTATTACTTTTGTTAGATGTTATTGAAACTTCTGCTGATAGTATAAAACAGCCCATATTGGGTCAGCTGCCTGTAATTCAATTTTGTTCAATGATAGTTGCAAACCCAGACTCACCTATAAACTGAATCAAATGTGCCAGCTCTCATTATTCCTAATATTCTCTCATGGCTCAGCACTTTTCTCCTCACCACTCTGTCTCAGCAAGGTAACCACATTTGTTCATCCATAGAAAGCTGAAATCTTATTGCTCTTCCCTGCTGTTCCTTCTAGTTTTTCCTGACTCCTTATTATTGAACATGAAAGTCTGAGCTTACCATACACTCAATGGGCTCAATGAATTTCAATGCAACAATCCAGGCTGTGAGGAGTATTTGGGAGCCAGTACACCAGGTTCATTAGGATCATCAGAAATGATCAATGCATGGAATGGAATTGTGCTTTCAATGGCAAGTCCAGTTAGAAATTAAAGGATGTTTCTGGATTAGTTGCACCTTCCCTTAAGGCTAATCCAAAAGTAAGTAAATATTTGCAAATACTATACTCAGTCACCAGCCCCTAGCAGACTGAATTTCTGTCCCTTGTTCCCAGAACATGTTTTAAATGCTCTGGGGATATATGGAACAACATTAATTTGTTTGTTAATGGGTATTCAGAATCTCTTACTTTGTTCAGGGGTTTATGTGGAGGAATCACACTGTCCCCCAATGGGGGAAGAAAATCTTCTTTGATTGTATGTTAAATGCTTGTGATGCCATTCCCACAACTTCAGTTCCATCAAATTCATTGAGCATGAAAATTTAAAAATCTACGAATGCTGAAAATTTGAACTAAAAGCAGAAAATGTGAGAGAAATACTCAACAAGTCAGATGTGAGAAGAGAAACCGTATTCATGATTCAGGTCAAAGATCCTTTGTCATAACTTGGAAAAAGATAAAACAAATTAGCATCAAGATGGGAAAGGGATAGATCGGACAAAGGGGGGAGGCCAGGGTCGCACTGGGGATAAGCTGTAGACCAATTATCTGGTCAATGTGTTAATGCAGACAGTTTTGGAGGGAGTATATGCTCATTGTTCATAAAACCTTTGAAATGAGGACAGTTTGAGAATGAGAGCACAGATAAAGGAATATGAGAGTAGTGAAATGCAGTGCTGTAGGACATGCCCAGCAGGTCAGGTTGTGAAAATGGAAAATGGAAATGGAAAAAGATAATTCAGCCAATATTACAGATGGATGATTTGGCCTATTTTGATATAGATGGAGAAAGTGAGTTAACCGAAGTTGTAGATTTCAGTGTTGAGTCATCGCCAGAAATGTGCCCAAACGTTACATTGACCTTACTTTATGACTCATTGTAACAATGCAAAAAACCACAGACAGGTAAGAGAAATTGAGGGTGTGATGGACAATTAAAGTGATAGGCAAGAGAAAGCTCAGGATCACTCCACAAAGAGATCACCCAATGTGCATTTGGTTTCTCTCATGTTGGGGAGAATACATTGTGAACACTAAATGCATTTTACTAAATTGGCAGCAGTGCAAGAACTGTTTGAGTTCCAGGAAGCTAGGACGATGTGAAAGGAGAGGAAGGTGCAATAAATGCAATGCACCTCGAGGATTGTGTACAGTTCTTACAAGGAAAGGGTTTACAGAAAGGGAGTGAAAGGAAGATTCATTGGATGGGTTCCAGGTCAGCTGTACAAATAGAGATTGAGTAGATTGGGACTATGTTCCCCAGAGTTGCGAAGAATGAGAGGGAATCTCATTGAGCTGACAAAATTATTTTGGGTTTGACAAAAAATGCAGAGGAGTCTGGAACAAGGGGTCACAGTCTCAGAATAAAGAGTAGGATGTTTAGGATTAAGATATAGAGACATACAGAAGGTGGTGCATCTTATGTCTCCAACCCAGAGGATTCTGGAGGCTCAATTGCTTCGAGATTGATGGATTTCTGGATATGAAGGGGATCAAGGGAAATTGGGAACGTAAAGAAAATAGTGCTGATCTTAATGAACAGTGGAACAGGCTCAGAGAGCTGGATGGCCCATTCCTGTTCCTATTTCTATCTCTAATTGATAATGTTTCACACATGGCCTACTTAATGGAATGAGCTAACAGAGTCAATTATCACTAAATGTGTCACAGATTTTCACTCTGACTCCAAATGTGCATTGATCTATTAAATGCAATCACTTTAAAAAATAAGAGAAGTCTTTCAACATGTAAAAAATGTTAAACTATGAATTAATGTACAAAAGGGTGTTCTCATGAATTGTTAGCATTATACTGCCTTGCAGCTGTGTTGTAATGTATTATTCGTAATTGAAAGGGAGTGTCAGGTATGTTTCAGCATTTGCTGACAGATATTTGGATGATGACATCCAGGTATGCAAAAGAAGGATTCATATTACAAACCATTTCTCACAATGCAGGAACATTGCCCATTAGGTGTGCCTTCCTTAGACATATTCAGTGTTTTCTGTCAATGTAGTTATTTGTTCATTTACATGCTCACAGGTATCTTAACTGAAACAGAGGTACAAGTAATAATAACATGAATCATTATTGTTTCACCAAAATTCGCACCATATTTTAATCAAATTTTTATTGATTAGTCTGATACATTGTTTTGGTCAAACTCTAAACCAGGGAGCAAATGTACTTTAAAAGCACAAAGACATTCCACCCTAGGCTTATAACACCCTGCTGGTCCGCTTCTAAATCTTTGCTGTCTGGTGTCTATGGCCTTTCTGTACTTTGAGGCTTGTGCGTTACGCTTATATAAATGTATTAGTATAGTCTTGTAACCTGATAAACTTATAATGACAATCACAATGAATAAGGACCACCCAGAAACGTCAACTAAGGGTTCTCAGAATTAAATCCCCACTGATATTCATTGTAAAAAGAACTTGTGAAACATGACCACAAACACATGTTTATAGCTCCACCTTACATTTTTGTATTGCAAAGAAAATGTTCGCACATATCACCATATCTAATGGGAGCAGCTGCAATATGAATCAAAGAGTTCGAATGGTCAGAGAAGCTTATATGATACTGGAAGAAAGAATTTTGAAAAGTAACAGGAGACCATTAAGGAAAAGTAAAATTATGTCCCACTGCAGCACTTTGAAAACGAAAAAAAGGATTCAGACACAAAATTCTTTTGGTTGGATCTCTGTTTTATAACATTGTGGAGAAACTTTTTTTATAGCAGCATAGTGATCACCATTTACAGAGAAACCATACTTACATTAAAGTTTGTAAACTGCAAGCGCTGATTTAAAATGAAATGTTAAATGATTCAGGTCTAATAATCACAATGGAACTCAGCAACTATATCATCAAACAAGCATCAATGCAGATGTGAACTTCCTTGTGGAAAGTCTCTCCTCAATAGACCTGTTTGCAAACAAATTTTATTCTGCAGTTCTTTACAATGCAGAGTTCCCAATGACAACCAATTAATTCAGAAAAACTATGAAAGGGGAATCCATCGATTTGGTCCCATTAGTTTTCCATTGGTGGCTCTTGTCTTTATGCCTTTTTACAGCAATGCAATGATTGGAAAAGGTGGACATACTTTTCGAGAAACAACTTGTGGTGCAAAATAAAAATATCTTTACCAACTGTTTTATGTAGCATTGCATTTTTTTAACAACACTGGAATGGATTTTGGAGTGTGGATGCAACTATAGAATTTGGTGTGTTGAGCATTACCAACTGGCATTGCTATCTAATTATTTGTCTCCCAGTGGTGATACAATTATAGGAAGAGTCAACACAGATTTTAAAATGTTTTATCTTTGTCATTAATAAAGAAAGCTTTGCTATGAAGTTTTGGATTCATTCATATAACTGTAATAATTTGTAATAGAAATGTTAACTAGTAGCTGCATTTGTGCAATAAATTAGAAAGTTTGCATTAGCAGAAAAGGTGAGAAAAATCTCAACAAAATGTCAGCTGTTTAATTGCTTTAATACTGTTATCCCATGGATTAAGTGTTTTTTTTACACATTGTAATTCCTTGATTTAATAATTAAAGCTCATTCTAAGAATCCAGAGTTCAAACAGATTAAATTCATGTTATATGCTTGGCCAGACATTACTAAACTGATGCCTAAACAGGTTCATTAGTTTAAATATTGTTTCACAGGTTTGAAGAAAGAAGCCAATAAACTATCCAAGGGAACTGATGAATAAGGCAACTATATTTCGCTAGGTCATCTGAATTCTAAATCATCTTTCATTCCAGAATTCAAATCAAATACTTAGATGAATTCATTTATGAGAACTTGATGCATTTTCATATGAAACTTAAAAAATGTGTTAATTAGATGAAACGTCCACATTGACCAAGATAAGGCTGGCAAATAACTTGGGAAGCAAAAACTAAAGCATAAACTAAACAACAAAAAAAAAGCATTAACTCATGACATCAAAAACAATGTTATTATAAGGAACTATATCATGATAGTGTATCCTCAGCATCTTATCCTTCATGAAATTTCATTCAATCAAATGTACACGAACTGGCTGACTGAAAACAGACCGCCCATCAATATCTGATGGTATATAGAGGAAGTAAACTGGCCTCAGCATTAAGTGATATAACATGAGTTACACTGGTGCAGTTCCTTCAAGGAACTGGGAATATATGGGAATAACTGGGAAGAGCATACAGAAAATTTTCTGTTACAGTAATTTTACATTAATGCTTTTCTTTTAAAATGTAAAGGCACAGGTCTCAAGACCAAGCTGAGAGTGGTATTATACCACATGGTTCTTTAACTGCATGGACAGTAGGAATGGGACTCCTTCTGTCTCTTAAATTGTTATGATTCTATATTAAGGGAAAACCTGTTCAAAATGTTTTTTTTTGTTGAAGAACTGAAGATCTTTTGCAACTAGACACCTCATCAAACAAAATATAATAAAAAATGATTAAATGGCTTAAGGAAGTTATTTGTCCAAAAAAAACTGATAGGTCATTTTGGTCAATCAGATTCTTGACTTCTACAGAAGCCCAGTACTGAATTTTGGAATTGACGCTGTGACATCCCCACATCCAAAGCTGCAGTATGATTTGTTGAGAATTCAGATCCTTTTGCATGTCACCCAATACGGTGCCAGCAGTACACCAAACACCTGTTCAGCAAACACAAAAAAAAGGCCAATTCCTTGGATTTTTTCTTTGCTGTGACCTATTATTACATCTGCATAATATTTTTAATATAGTTAAATGCTGGAAGACACTTCAATGACAAAGCAAAACATAGAACCACATAATGAAAGGAGGACATGCAGAAAAGTCCAGAAGACCAGAACAAATGGACATGCTTCCTGATGTTTGTCTCCCAATGTAGCCAAAAGGACATTTTTAAATGTAATCCTTGATGGTGAGGCTTTGAAGCCTTTTTAAAGGGATCAGTGGTACTCATGCCATCTATCAGCGAGCAGGAATTCTTCCAAATCCATGAAATGCAGAGTTTTCAAATTACCTAAGCAGTTCCAGAGATGACCACAGGCTGGGTCAGGGTTATGAGAAGCATATCATGGGGGAGGGGAGAGAATCCCATAGCTTAGGATCTAGGTAGCTGAAACCACAGATGCCAAATGGCAAAACAACTATAAATGGATATACAATGACAGATCAGGTAGGTGAGGAAATGGATCATCAACAATTGTGCACCATTCTTACTCAAATTATAAAGTCTACTACAGGCAATTGCACAACCGGGTTCCAAATTTCCATCACAAGATTTGTCATCTCTGCTTACTGAAATTTAGTTATTCAATTTTCAATAACTTATGAGCAACATTCAACTCTGCACAGTGTATCAAGAGCTCGTTGTAGCAATGTTACATCAGTTTGTTACAATTCACCTGATCACTGCTTCGATACACACATACACACACGATATAAATCAATAAATAATTAATGTGGGTACCTTGGAAAATAGAAGCAGGAAATGAATATTTTAGAGGATTGCTCCACTTTTAGAGGTCAGTTGGAAGAGAACCTTATTCAGCTGGCAAGACCCAGATGTTGTTTTAATGCAGGACAGGGATAAGGAGATCCTTAGTAGCTGAAAAACGTATCATTTGAACCTAACTTGTGGTTAGACTGCAACATCAGAGCAGCTTCACACTGGTCTGCAAACAGAAGAAGACATGCAGAAAAGTATAGAAGACCAGAACAAACGGATGTGTTTCCTGATGTTTGTCTCCCAATGGAGCCAAAAGGATACTATTAAAGGTAATCGTTAATGGTGAGGCTTTGAAGCCTTTTTAAAGGCATCAGTGGTACTTGTGCCAACTCTCAGAGAGCAGGATGTCTTCTGAACCCAAATCATTCCAGATAGTTTTCAAATTATCTCAGCATTCCTAGAATGATCCATTTGATCTGGTGAAGTTGAAGGTCGAGGCAACGAAAGGGAAACCAAATAAATCACCCATCTCTCAGAATTTCACACCCTCTTCTCTATATCACTGAATATTGGAGGAACTGCAACTTTCCAGCTAAATGCAATTCTGGGCCAATCTTGGTAGATTCTGCACGTTTGGTAGAATGGACTTAATTTCCTTATCAAGCCCTGATTTTGATTGCATTTCTTAATATCTACTACAAAAGGAAGGCAATTTTCTCCATGTACTGAAATCAAAATTCAAGTCAATTTTACAGATTTATTTTCATACTTCTAAAGCAAATATCAATAAACTTTAGAGGTATTTGCGAAATTCTGTATCATTAAATGTTGCAAGAGGACTGTGAAGTGGAGATATCATTATATTGATTTACATCTGAACTCTAATCATAACTGAGTGCACTATTGGAGTTATGCTGCTCTACATGGGTGTTCTCAGATACATAATATCAATATTTTGAATTTCTTAAATCAGCAGTTGTTTTATGAGTGATTTATTTATTACATGCATAACACAAACAAATGTAAAAACTAAAATTTGCATTTTTGTCTTTAATAACAGTGGATTTCTGAAAGAAATCTGTGTCTAATACATAGGCAAAATGTAATGATGCAGAGGCTGCCTAATTGACAGAATTACATGCCTCTTGACACATAATAGAACTGAATGCAAAAAAAACATGGAAATATCAGTTGGAACAATATTTAAAATCTACTCTGTGGTTAAAATATAGTCACATGAAGTGCTGTAATCAAATTGTCAGCACTCTATCAGGCACTGTATTCAAGGCTGCATTGGACAGACACTCAAAGCATGCTTCATAGTCATTTTTGGTTGCAGAATTTAAAACAAACTTAATAATCACAGATGATAAATGAAAAGTGCAGATGCTGGAAGCCTGAAGTAAAAATACAAAATGCTAGAAAAACTCAGCAGATCACTGTTCTTATATTTGGCATCATTAGAATTGTGCAGAAGGACAGATAGGTCAGAATGGGAATGGGACAGAGAATTGAAGTGAACAATAGGAAGCTCAGTGTTTCTTTGCTCTAATGATGTGCACAATAAGCTTGAGGAACAGCACCTCAACTTTCATCTGGGAATATTGCAGTCTTCTGGATTCAATATCAGATTCAACAGTTTCAGGTCACTCACTTTCTCTGTATCAGAACTTGTCAATTCTCAACTTTATCATGATTTCAAAATCCAGCTAGCATAGCTAGTGCCATTGATGACTTATTACCTCAATAGTACAATCAATTTAGTGAGTTTACAATCAATTTACACTCAAAAGCAAAATACTGAAGATGCTGGAAATCTGACATGAAACTGAAAATGCTGGAAATACTCAGCCAGTCTAACAGTATTGGTGAAGATTAAAACATGATTAACCCTTCATATCAATGAATTTCATCAAAGATCTGCTGAGCATTAACAGTACTCACATACCAAATAAAACTAGCTCATATTGTCTAAGACAAAATACAGTCCACAGATAGAAAATTCACTGTGGCTATAGCAAGTGGTTGAAATCACCAGGATTTGTGATCCAATTAGGTGGTGTGAGAGATGGAAGGTGACGATACATGATCACTCAATTTAACAATCTCAACTAACAGCTCAGGTGATAGCATGGCAAAATTCATGGATGAGCTCAGAGGTGAATTGCTAATGGTGAGTCATTGACTTGAGTCAGGGCAGAGGAAAAGGATTGTAAAAGTGTCAACTTCCCATGCGATTTTGTAATATATTCATGTCGAACTCCGCTGCTGAAATTCAGTGCCATTGAAATCTCTGTCTGGGGGCAACAATCACCCTTTGGTTTGTCATGCTGGTTGAAATGCAGGTACTACAATGATCTGCATCAGAATGAAGGCACCATGACTGTTGCAAGTTATCTAACAACCTGCATGATCACAAAAAGCTGGACACAAAGAGTGAAATCACGTGCAGTGGCCATACATCTCATTTAAAGTGCGGTGCCTACAAATAACTTCCGTGCAGTTAATGGCAGCTTGCAGCATGGAGGATATAACCTTCACGAAACCACATGCTCACTGTGCCTGCAGATCACTGACAGCAGAGAATGAAAGGTGATCCATGCATCACAAATGTATCTGTGGGCACCCTTGTGCACTGATGGATAATACCCTGGAAGATGTTGTAAATGTTTCTCAGTCTAGACCATAAGGAAGCCAAGACATAAAAATAAAGTAATGGCCATGAAGACCTTGACAGCCTCTGGCAACGTAGTCCTCATTCTGCTCTGTACTTGGAGTTACAGCTAGAAGAGGTAGCAAATTTCATTGATGACTTTCTTATTGAAAAGCAAATGTTTCATACACTCTGCCTTGCTGAGGTTCACTTAGAACAATCATTTGCTGAATACATGAGGTGGATCACTTTTTTTCTTTGATCTCTTTGCATTTTTAGGATTGTGTCCTGCTCTCCCTGTTCTCAGCCCATGTGCCCACCCATGTTGTACTCCAACAGGAATGCATCTTACATCATCTATGTCTGGAAGCATCTGGTAATTGCAGTGTCCTTGAAGACAAGGCAAAGTTCCCAATATCAGCATATCACACCTTGCTAACTTGCACATCTTTAATGATCTCAAGAAAGCACAAAATCCTTATAGGTTCAAAGACAGTTAATAGAATTCAATCAGCAGTAAACTTGCAAGTAACTGAGAAATCTTTAAAATCTCATTGTGTTGGCTCCTTCTTGCTACTGAGTATGCATTCTGCAGTACCTTGTTAAATTGTTAGCTCGGTTACTGAGATCAAAATTAGCAGCAATGGTGCAAACCTAGCATTGCTTTGTAATTGATTTTAGGATCTGCCTACCTAGCATCCTTCCAGCATATATCGGTATTTTGTGGGTTTGCACTACACATGAGAATCCATTTATCAATTGCCACATTGGAACTAATTCAGCAGTGCCCACATAATAAGTAAATTTTATGTTCAGTATTTTTAATAGATCATGTTCTTATGAGTAGATTGATTTGAATCCCAAATGAAGCACTTTTATCACCATACAATAGGATTTCCAACAGGAAAACAGACCCATTAGGGTACAATAGGAAAACAAACCCAGCCTATCCAACCTCTCCTTATAAAAGAAATCCAGGCAACATCCCAATGAATTTCCTCTGCATCCTTTCCAGTGCAATCACATGCTACCTGCAATGTGGCATCCAGAACTACACACAATTATCTACACATACTGTATCTGTCTAAGCCGTTTCTATATTGTTTCTACATGGTCTGTAGTGGTTATGTCAACAACAAAAAACTTTGTAAAGCACGTGTTGTTGATGCTTGCTCACCTTTATCTCCAGTCATAGCTGCAAGAACCAGCCTATTGCTCTAGTTAAGAATCTGCATCTTCAAAGCAAACAATGACAGAATGTTGGAAATGCCACTCCTCAGAAATTGACCGTTAAGTACAATGGTTTCACTGCTGTCTTAATTTCTACTAAATCATCACCATGAGGAAACAGTTCTAATGGAGGCAAATAGGATTAGTGTAAATAGGCAAAAAGGTTAGCATGAACAAGATGGGCTGAAGGGACTATTTCTGCGCTATACAACTTTATGACTCATCAAAATAAATTGATTTGTTTCAAAATTCAAGAATTCATGCACTGAGCACACTGAATCAGATAAGAACTATACCCAGCACTTAATTTTCCATTTACAAATCACATCAAGAAGTTTTGCAAAGGCCAAAAAGAGGTTGTCAATGCAACAGAGTCAAAATGTTCCCTTTTGTTTCCAAACAAGTGGGGCTGTATCTCACCAAGAAGTCAGGAAATTCCGTCCCTTTGCTCCCAGATGCTCATGCTTTTTCCAATCATTTAATCATTGGTTTTGAATACCAGTTCCAGCAAAATAGACAGTGTTGGGAAGATCAGTTGCACCTTTGAGAATTGCATGTGGTGCATTGATGATCGGCTATTAAGATGGTCAATGTGTGCCTCTTTACAACATGGGAAGTTAACATGATAAACTCACCGCTATTTATAACCAGGGAGCAATAAATCAGAAAACAGCTGCAACGTTGAATATTTTACATTTCTCTAATTGCTAAATATGCCATTAAAATGATTAGAAAGTGAAAGGTTTACCGGTGCAGCTGTGAAGTGTGCAAATCAACAACATATCCAAGTTACTCACACAAGGCAGAAGACCTATGAAAGCCCTGGTGGATTCTGTCATGATCAAATTCAATTCTTTGCGTTGTCACAATGATGTTGATGAGGTGAAGAACACAAAAGTAAATGACTGACACTGTATCAGTTTTTAGATTACTTGCCGGACTTTGAATGATGTCTGCACAAAGTTACATGATCTGAAAAAGGACATGAGAATAGGTTTTGGTTACTGTACTAATGTACTAAATGATATAAATGCAGATAAGCACGATCATTAAATGACAGCGTGAAATAAACATTAAGAGTTTTTTGACAGTTCTCTGACAGCTGGCAATCAACGAGGATTAGTGAAAAAGCTTCTGAACCTATTTAGCTTCCAGTAGTGTGAACAGTAACAGGCAGAGAAGTAGATGTCAGTTTGTCAAGATAGCGACTGTCAAAATATGAATAAAAGTGTCACTTGTGCAGCATGCCTATGTCATTGTAGAACTGATGAATGACCCTAATTCTGCACCAACATTGATGTGAGTTCTCATGGATGAAGACTATAGTACTTCACTGAAGGATATAAGTAAACAGAGTAAGAGGACATTTTGTGGTGCGGGCAGTTAGATGTAACAAAGATTTGGAGCAACATACAAAAGTTTATTGAGACAGCATCACTGAATAGCTGTGTGTGTGGACAAAGCAGGGCCCATGAAATACAAGTTGCTGAACTAGTAAGGTCCTGGGTGTTGCATAAAATCATACTCCCAGGTTTGGTGTT
>JAUZTB010000107.1:81657577-81668112 GCA_034780895.1 Rhynchobatus australiae | reverse complement strand
GTAGTTTTTTTAAATTTTATTTTAAGACCCTAGCTTTAGATTGAATTAAATCACATTTAATCTTATTATTAAATTCTTTTACGTTATAGTTTCTCTTTCCTAAAACACTCTTAATTTCAAGATTATCAAGAAACACTTTTTCTTTGGCTAATAATTTCAGTTTTTAACTTTGGGATAGTAGAATGAAGTACTAAATCCATTTTTAAACTCTAAATCACTACTTTTTAAAATCTCCACTTGAATAGGAACTGGGGAAAAAAATATATACAGATGTTGGGCACCTTTAGGCTCTGCACATTTCTAATCTTGTCCACACCTGCTAAACTTCCCAGTGAACTGAAAATAATAGCATTGCCATGGACTTTGATCCACTACTGAAGCAGAAGGAATAGAAACAGAGAAACAAAAAAAAAGGCAGAAAGCTCTGCTCTGTGTTTAGTTCCTTTCATTTCATTATTTTCATGTGTGAAGCTGAGATTTATTTTGCTTCCTTTTAATATTCAGTTCTGGAATCTATCTTGGGATGTTGATGCTTCAGGCTTCAATGTAGGAGATCAGAAAGGCCCCTACATTGTGACAACTTCAGTGCCTTTGTTGATGAAACTAACCAGAATAGGATTTACAAGACCATCACAATATATCATATAAGTCTTTAAAAATTAAAGCATTTGGATGGTATTTTTGTCCTCCAGTTATTCAGTGGATGAGTGCACTGTGTCATGTGTATTTTTAACAACTGAGGCCAGAAATCTACAACCTTTGAAGCCATTCTGTGCTGAGTCCATTGATCTCAGCCAAGTCAGAATAGACAACTCTTTTCTCCAACTAGGATAAAAATCAGTTTCCAAAACTGATTGCTATCCACAGGCCTCTCCTGGAAAGTGTTAACATTGGTTTTCAAGATTCATTTGCACATACTATTTTCATATCTGAACAATTTGGCAACACCATTACAATAAATTTAGCAATGTAAGTGATAAAATGTAAATGGTTCAAATTGGTCCTAAATTACCCAATTTTTTTGGTATTGAGATATCTAGAGACTAGCATCCTTAAATTGTTAAAACCTGTTCATTCTTTTCCAATTCTCTGCCATATCTCACTTCCATTAGCCATTGATACAAAGACCATATATCATACAAAATAAAGTATTTTTCCATTGATGATTGAGTGGTGCATTAGTTAACCTGTATTATAACCTTGTCAAATCCGGTTCTGCATTGCCAGGATAACATTGATTGCCTATCCTTGCCTGCCATTGAATTGACTAGCTTGCAGACCATATCAAAGCACAGCTAAGATTCAAACATGGGGTCAAATATGAGTCAGGGTGGATAAGGACAGTGCACAATTTTCCCTCAAGGAAATTAGTGAACAAGGTGGGGTTTACAACAATTTGTTAGTAACCCCAATATTACTGATGCTGCCTATCCTTTCCCCAAGTTTTTATCAAGTTAATAACCAAACTTAAATTCCACAGCTCCCATGGTGAGATTTGAACTTGAGTCTCTGAATCATTAGTCCAGAAATTTGGATTATTAATCCAATAATATTTGCACTACACCAATGCATCTTTCTAATGTTAACAGAGAAGTGATGGAGTGCTCTGTATTCTGGAGTTGGCTGAGGGCACAGGTTAGCCATGATTTCCTCCATTGATCTATCTCCAGTGACTCGGGCTGAAAAAGGTTGTTGTAGAAATGCACATTTATAGCTTACATTTATTGTCTAAAATTGGGGAACTTGAGACTTTTGCCTTGGCAACCTATTCCAACACAAGTTATAATGGAAGGAAATTATTTTAGTTTGAAAGGTCTGGTTAACCTGTTGAAAGTTTAGCATGAAATTCTCAAAGTGCCAAGAATGGAAATAAGATTTTAGGTTCAATGTATGTAAACGTAAACCTGAATGTTCACTTTGTATTTGAAGACTTTGTTGAACGCAGAATTAGTTTCAGGAATGATAAGGAATGTAAATGGGGGTGATATAATGGAAACTCTGTCGATCTGGTGCATACCACAGAGCTCTGTGGATCACGTGTAAAGTCTTAAATCAATATTTCTATAAACAATTACGTACTGTTGCTCTGTTTGTGCTGCTGATTAAAAAAATACTCACATGTTACTTTCACGATTGCCCTTTTCTAGCCTTTAGTCATCAAAATTCAAACTAGGAAAAAAACAACAGAATAAAAAAAATCGAAGAATAAACAGAAACTGAAACGGCAGAGCTAGTAAGCTTATACAAGTTGATTTATGGTTTAGATACCCCAACAATTTTCTTTTTTAAAAAATAAATGAAATGATCAAATCCAAAATAGCTATGAAGATCTTTAAATGATAGCACATGTATACACAAAAGCCTGGAAGATGGTTCATCCAAGAACCTAATTAATCCAGAGTAGATTGCATAAGCAATAATTTCTGGTTGAAAACAAATCCATTGTAAAACAGAATCAGGCTCTTCTGTGCACTATTTTCTTTGGAATGCCCAATAGTTTTTCTGGCATCAGGTGCATATTTAGTGATGATGCTTTTCAGGCAATGCCCATTTTGCCTTACAGAGGAAAACTCAAGATCAAAGATGCAACCTTCAACTCTCATGGAATGTGCACTCAATAAAACCAGGAGCATTTTGTTCTACTTTGTTGCTTTTCTCATTATTTTATGGGACACTGCTGATATTGCTGGATGAGACACAACAATATCTGAAGAAATGCCAGTGCACACACCAGCGTAACTCATCTCTGCACAGTGAAAGATGAGATTTGTCCTGAACAAATACACATTTGAACTAATGATAGCGGGCTCAGAATTAAATGATGATTAAGTGGCCTCCACATCTTGGGTTGGTCAGGATTGTATGCATTGTCTGAATACTTGCGAGAAAGTTAGAGAAGGGCACAGATTCAGGGCTGGTGCAGTGAAAATCAGGGGCAGATTGTCTTGGGGGTTAAGACGTTGAAGGAAAACATTATAAGTTGCAGAATCAGCAATCCCAAGACTGCTTCTCTCAAGCCCAAGAACAACTCTTGGATCCCTTCTGCTACAAACTCCTGGGCCAGCAGCCCCACAAACCCTGTACCCACCACAAATGAATGATGGTAATTAAAGCTCATCCTACCAATTCCCCAGCGTTAGTCGGAGGCTTTGAAGCTGTACAGTTTCCCGCTGCCTCCCACTAATTTCCTGACAAGAGCACCAATCAGGATTTAAATGACCCCAGCTTCTAAAATCAGCTATATCGCGTTTTGCTACTGACCAGTGGAGATTAGGTCATGATAAGTGTTCTGCCAAAAATACTCTGGCAATAAAATTCAGGCAAAGGATTCTGAAAGAGAGGTAAGAGGGAAGAACAAACTAAGGTGCTCAAGGGAGAAGAAGATAACTGAGGGGAAAAGGTCAAGTTAGGAGTTAATGATGGGGTCAACTTTGGTACCACAATGGCTTGAGTGTCTGAACATGTGCATATTCTAGCAGGAGACCTTAGTGAAGAAAAAGATGACACAATCCAAACTCCAAGTTTCTATCACAGTCAATTTGTTTAGATAATCATCCACAATAATATTATGGATAGCAAGGGACCTTGCTCAGGAGTCAATGGATATTATCTTATGAAACATGGAGAGGGCAAAGATCGAAGACGATGCATTTCAGGTGAGATTGGATCAGAAAAGTTGATTAGACAAATAGTGCTCATTGATTTGGAAGACTGATAAAGGAGCTGGGGCAGTTATGATTAATATTCATGAAGAGCAACAGGACCTCGGGAAAATGTCATGTCAATGGAGTCACAAGGATAGATGTAGATTTATCCATGATGGTTTCAAGCCTTAGAGTAGGAATGCAGAGAATGGCAATGGATTAGGGTAGAGTAGAGGGAGGCAGTATACCTTAAGGTAAAAATTAAAGGTAGAAGGAGAAGCTGACAGGAACATGAGCAGGAAAGCAAATTTCTTTGTGGAAATAGATTCAAATCTGAATCATTAGTCAAAATTAGTATGTAAATAAACACAAAGGGAATTTAGGCTGCATAGGCATTTCCAAGAGCAAGGGAGATAAATTCTGTCCATGAACAAAGGTTAGGAAAAGAGTGTGTAAAAATTCAAGTCAAAGGTCTGACTACAGGATGAAATTCCCGCAGGCAGATTGAATCTGCTTGAAGCACAGATGGAAAAATGTGCAGGTCTGAAGATAATTGGAGAGATGAGGTGAAACAAGGAGTTGGGAAATTTGCAGAGAATCATTGCGTTCACTATTGGAGATTTTCCAGTGAAAGCGAGAAATTGAAGTTTCACAATAAGCCAGTGGAAGTTGATCTGGAGACCCAGTGGAGGGCATTATTCCCCAATGTAAATTTGGTATGTTCAAGCATTTCTGCAACAGTGGCAGCAAACTGCCAAAAGGACTGAAATGATATTTTTTCCAGTATTTCCCCAGCACCAACCAACACAAATATTCACCCTTTTTATGCTTTAAAGTGCGGATAATTTGTGTGTTCCCAACATCAGTTTTTCTTGGGCATTTTGCAGATGAAGCTTTGCATCTATTCCTTTTGTCATAGGTTGCAACAAGCAATGCTCAGAGCTGGGCTTTAACTGTACTGCACAAATTCTACTAAGTAATCTTCCAGTTTTGAACATAGTACTGTTTTTTTTCATTCTGGGACATTATTCACCTTTTGTTTTCAGATACAGATACCTTTCCTGTCTGCCTCCCTGTGTAGACCACTTATTCTGATCCACTCATGCATTGAAACTCACTCAGTCATTTGGTCATGGCAAGCACATTATTTACTCTGTATAAAAGATGTTTGGGATAAATTACATTTTCTTATTCCCCAACTGTGTCCATTTATAGCTGCAAAAGCAGCCAGGGAAAGGTGAAGGTAGCTTCTATACTCTAGTGGTAATACATTTGACAGGTTTTAAGAAATCAAAGCTAAAATGCTCTTTTGCAACTCTTAATACACATGTGTCCCCTACAGAAAACTGCTGTAAATGCATGTCCTGCATTGGGGGGCACGCGGTGTTAGCTTGTACTGCATTACAGGTGCATATGTGTTCTTTGCTATTTTTATTGTAAAGGAATCTCTCTGGAGTGAGGGTGACTAATTGCAATAGTGGGATACCAATGACGTGGGTGTGATGTGATTTCTTCTGCAGAAGTTTAGAAACTGCTGTGCCACCAAAAATCTGGTGGGACATAGCAGAGGAGCCAGCTTTCTGTGTGGATTACTTGTAGGTTGGGAGGATCAGGACTGGTCCTCTGGATCCAGCAAATAATCTTTCATCATCTCCAGCCCCAGGAATTTCCTCTTCAGCTTTTCATAAACTCTATCCCACCATTGATCCCGTGCAGGAGTCCTTTCACTGGCTTCCCTGTGATTCTGACCTCTTTCCCAACTTTCTATTCCTGTTCACCTGCTCTTTCTTCATTCCTGCTCGAAAACAAATCTAAATAAAGCCCTTGAGTCAGAAGGGTTTGGGTCAAATGCCAAGGGCTCCTCAAGGGATCTCCACTTGCTCACAGCTCTGCCATTTCCAAACTTCTCCAGGATATTGTTTTCCGATTTGGACGTCTGAGAGACTGGGGACTAAATCTGAGGAAAATAACAATTCCTTCTGAGCGCAGCTTCAGGAACTAGGCTCTCAACATTTCCACAACAACCTAGGTGGGCAGGGGGCAGCAAATTACATAATACTCTCTCCAGCAATGTATCCTTCAAATGCAAAACAAAAATATTTCTATTCATTGGCAATGCAATATTCAATTGCTAATCTTTAAGTTGTTCAGTGGTGTATATATAATGGGCTGATAAAGGTTTAAATAAAGCCTGGGAAATGATTATTTTGTTTTCACAGTCAATTATTTCAATAATTAAATGAAGTTCTAAGCAGCTCCAGCCAGCAGAACATGTTGAGCTGGATGTACTACCTTTGTTAAGAATTCTGATCAGTACTGCCTTCAGCTCCTTGGAATGTGAAAAATGGTGACTCATTCAGTATTTAAAAGCAACTGCATTAGAAAGTCTCTCGGGAAGTAGGAACAGTCTGGGATCTTAAAACAATATTATGGTCTATGAAAAGATGAGAGCAAAATCTGAGAAGACTCTTGAGGATTCCAAGTCACAAGTGTTGACAGAGCAGCCAATCTATGCTGTTTTATGAATTTAAGTACAGTAGTGTAACCCCTAACCCTTTCACTTATGCAACAATCATCATTCTCAGTTTTATTGTTTCTTTGACACACGTGCACTGTTTATTTGACTTGCTAGGTTGATGGAAAATATCTCTGTGCAACACTATGTATGCTATGGAACCATACTTCAAATTTGTCAATCATCAGCTTAAGGTTGGTATCTGTGGCAAAACTTTCAGATGGAATATCTGTGATCATGTCAATTGAGTCTTGCTCCAAACTCATCACTAATAAGCCCTGTATGTATGTAATGAGATTCCCTTTCCAAGCACCCACTGTTTTAATATTAGAGCAGCATGAGTGGGAATATCCAATTTCTCTTAACATTAAAGACATTGAAAAGTAATTCCAAGTCTGTGAGTATCATCCAGGAACATTTGAAGTCTGACTTTGCACTGATCTCAGTTTATAAAACATATAAGGTAAACCTAAAAAAAATCCTAGCTTGAGATCAATGCAGGAGATGCTGCTTAGGCAAATCCTAGGGGTCCCAAAGAAGTGGTGACAGCTCTCCCTAAACCACTGCAACAGGAGGTGCACAGTGGGAAGCAGTGGAAAAGGACAATCAGCACACAGCTGATACCAGCATCACCATTCACATCCTGCAATAATTGTCCAAACAATAATATGTAATGTGAAATGATGAACATTTCAAAATAATTTGGTTACTTCACTGCTCATAGCTTGCATTGTTTCAAACTATAATCAGTAGGATTTCACAGAAGGTTGAGTGTCTGTCCAAAGGAAGTTGAAGATCTTGCACTTCAGCAAAATGGGGTTTGCTTATTTGCCAGACAGCAATTTGTTAGCCTATTCAAAAAGTGTGTGTTCCCAGACAATTGGCAACTGCTAGCACTGCCTGCAGAATTCCATATTTGTAGATTTCCTAAGTTAGTACTCAATAACCAACAGTACAAATGTCTACTTAATTCAGGAATTAAGCACTGAATGTCAGCTGAGAACAGTACACACACTAGTAATTCACATGAAACTAGCATAAGGTAATTGCTTCGAAGATTCCAGTCTTGACAACAGCAATAAACAGACTTCAGCAAATATTCTGAGGCCAGGCTTAAAAGTACATGCACTTTTTAACATTATTATAGACAACTTTGAAATAAACAGAACGGATGGAATGTTCATATAGATGTAAACATCATTTTGAAAGATTAATCATATCGTTTTGTGTGGGACGAAGCATTAAATTAAAAAAGACCACACTTGAAGTACACATTCATACTGACATTACTACTGCAATGGCCAATAAAGCAAGCCTAATGTAAGTGTTTTGTAATATTTTTCAAATATTCTCTATTTTTCATAAGTGACATGAGGTATTTCCTGAAGCAGGCTCCCGGCCTCTTGAGGAAGATATAGTTTATTCATGTGGAGCTGCATTATTGGCACCATTAAACATTAAGATATATAAATTCTTTTATGCTGAAGATGTCTTTGGGGTGATGGGCTCTATATTTGCGTTGGCACAATAAAATTACTAATTTAGAACTATTCCGGTGCCAGAGAGTAAACCAAATTCATGACCTTTTGACCTGAGATTGCTCGATGAAAATTCAGTTTAGTTTTTGTTGATGGCTCTGATTTTTAATTTGATAACTACTTCAGCCTTTCATGCTTATTCTTTTCCTTTCATTCTGTTTTGCATGGTTATGCTAGGGCTTGAATTATTTGGCTTTAATCAACTAAAACTCCAAATGAAGCCCCCAAAGACCTATCTGGAAATGTTTTCTTTCACTGTTAAAATGATGCTGTCAAGAAATGTCATCTGTGCAAAATTTACATTTTCTTTTAAGAATGACTTGCATGAATTTCAAAATACATAAGCAAAGTATTGATCAATCCCATTTGTTGGTGGGATGGTGATGAAAAAGACTGGAAGAGTAAAAGCACAGACATAAATAGAGCAAAAAAAAACAAAATATGCTTGAAGCTACATGAAAGAAATTGAAATATGTGGAAGAAAAATTAAGGTAAAGCCTACACTTACATTTTTATTACCAATTTTGTTTTGTTATCTTTTATGGAGACTGAAATTTGTGGAGTCAAAGAGTCATATAGCATGGAATCCAGCCTTTCAGCCCAACTGGTAGATGCCAACCAAGATTCCCATCTGACCTAGTCCCATTTGCCTGTGTTTGGCCCATATCTTTCTAAACCTATTCTATCCATGTACCTGTTCAAGTCCATTTTAAATGCTTTTAATGTACCTACCTCAACCACTTCCTCTGGCAGCTCATTCCATATACTGACCACTCTCTAGATGAAAAATTTGCCCCTCTCACTCTAAACCTACGTCCTCTTTTTCATGTGGAAAAGATTATGCACATTGATCCTATCTTTGTCCCTCATGATTTTATAAACCCCTATAATATCCTCATTTTCCTATGCTCCAATGAATTTGGTCCCAACCTGTTCAACCTCTCTCCATAACTCGATCCTTTGATTCCTGGCAACGTCCTCATAAATCTTCTCTGCGTTCTTTCCAGTTTAATGGCATCTTTCCAAGAGTAGGGTGACCAAATCTGAACACCATATTCCAAATGTGGGCTCACCAATGTCTTACACAACTGCAACATAACATCTCTGCTTCTGTACTCAATACCCTGACTGATGAAGGCCAGCATGCCAGAAGCCTTCTTCACCACCCTGTCTACCTGTGATACCACTTTCATGTACTCCTAGGTCCCTCTGTTCTACAACACTCCACAGGGCCCTACTGTTCACTGTGATAGCCCTACCCTCATTTGTCGTCCCAAAATACAACACCTCGTACTTATCCAAATTAAACTCCATTTCCCATTCCTCAGCCCACTTATCTAACTGATCAATATCCCTCTGTAATTCCTGATAACCATATTCACTTGATGTTGATGCAACTTTTAAATGGAGTTTTTTAATAACCCGACAGAGATGACTTTTACAAAGCACTAATTAAAAACAAACCTCTAAAATTACCCAAAAGTGCAGAAAACAAGATGAAAATTATAAATGTTATTTATTTCTCATTGGTATTTATCATTTTGCCATCATATTCCTCTCTATGTTTTGTGCAATTTTGGATTCTAATTGTTTTGTACATTTTTCCAATTTTGTGCTGTTTGTTGTTCAATTTTCTTAACTTTACCCATTATTGTTTTTGTCCTTGCTCTTTTATTGTTATGTTTTTCTTCTTGGTTTTCATTCCTTCTTTCTAAATGATCAGCCTTTCTAGAACAGGATTTCCCCTTATTTTCCCATGGCAAAATAACCTTCAGTAGGAATTTGATAAGTTCCGATATGTTCTCATTATTCCCACGTAGAAACTTACTTGTGGATTTAATAAAAATTAAGATCCTGCAAAAGCTTCACTGAAGTTCTACACATATGAAAAATATAGATGATTTAATTAAAATTATGGAGAAAATGCTTTCGATAAAAAGAATAACAATTTAGTAAATGAAACCAGTTTTAAAGTTAATACCTGGTCTTACAATTTAGTAACATAATTCTGAAATGAAAAACTATAAATTGAACAAGAATCAGACAGAACCAAAGTTCTTTTAGAGATTTAGGTTCTGAAACCACACCATGAGATATATTTCATTGATTGATATGTATTCAATGCAGTTAAAACTGATAGCATTGCATTTGAATAATTACCATCTGTTACAGGGTTTAATGTATCAGTTCCCAATCTGCATTGTCCAAATTTCATTAGGAAAGAGAGCAGCTGCTTTATTGTGGTCCACCACAGAAAACAATCCTTACCGCTGGATATCGCATTGACCTAGAATTTTGAATTGGATGATTTTTATGGCTTGACATAAAACTGAAGATATCTCCCAAGTAGCAGCAAGTAATGGCAGCTTGTTGAAGGGTTGCAAGTGTGAGGAATCTTTTTGTGCATGAAATAAGCTAGTTTCACTAGTGAGATATTCTCTTCACTTCACAGGTACGAGGTATGCAATGGAATTCCAGTGCTGATTTCTGGTTCTGTGCATGCAAGAGAAGCTATTCAAATGTAGTGTGATCCAGATAACACATGGAGAATAAAAGCAGCTGTCGCCCTGAGTAGTAGGACTCATGAGATGATTAAATTTAACATGATCTACACACCACAATCCAATACACAATTTTACATCTTTAAATGATTACCTTTTGGATTATTATTTCAATATTATTATTTCAAGATGAGTGCCACAGCCGGACTTCAGGAAACAATAAATGGCTATAATTCAATAAATGTATACATGCATTGACCTAAACCTTGGTGACGTAGATGCTGAGAGACCGAGTGCTGTCACATCTTGTGACATGTCACAGATCTGCACGAGATCG
>JAUZTB010000107.1:81416742-81431958 GCA_034780895.1 Rhynchobatus australiae | reverse complement strand
ATACATTTTCCTAAAAGGAAACCTCCAAAGGGATTGATCAGGCAAGACAAATCAATTAGAAGCAGATATTCAGCACAAACATTGAATTCCCCACAATACCTTGGTATTGGAATTGCAGTCAATTTTTTGGTCAGCTTTTGTTTTGCCATGAGTATGGTTTCTTGCTGAAGACATCTGACTACAGCTCAGAATAAATAATATTCTGATATTTAAATTTAGTATCTGTAGTATAATATCCACACAAATTATATTTATGTACTATAAATTCACTTTTATTGAGCTGAAATTAAATCTGCATCATTTTAGTTTTCCCTGCCACTCATTTTGAAAAGACTGACACTTAGAACTCTAAGCCATTGTTTTGTCAAGCTTGAAAACTAATTTCTTCCAAGATTTTCATAAAACTTGGACAAGAATCCTCAAAAGAAGACTAGTTAATTGTTAATAATACCTCTGAGATGTTGTGAAACCTAAAAAATAATACAATCCTGGAAAACTAAATGACATTTACATTTTATTTCATTAATTCTAGGTTGTGAATGGTCTCAGAAGTATAACTGAATCAGAAAATATTTCTCTCATATTAATTCATCCCAAATGCATTGCAAATTCTATCAGCTTTGCATCTGCAGGGCATTTTCTGTGGACAGAACATGAATGAAAAATATTTTAACAAAGACCATTGGGTTTAGAAACTTACTTTGACTCTAACTACACGTGTGCTTCAAAACTGAAGTTCCTCTTTGTTTTCAGTCCTGTACAAATCAGCTCCTCCCAGATACAGCTGCATGACTGGGAATTTCCATTGGAACATGGAATGACTGGTGAATGAGCAGAGGGCACGTGATGCAAGATAAGGACAAGAGAGAGGAAGAAGTGGGGAAGAAAGTTTCTGTGAGAACCCATTCCACCTGGAGCATTCAGAGAGCAATTCTTTGACCTGAACCTCAACAAAGAACAGTCTATGAAGTTTCTAGGCTTTAACAAGGACAACTTGCCACCTCCTCCTACAAAAACTGCAGGCTCAGAGCAGCAAAAGAGTTGTTTTCCAGTCGCTAGCAAAGTCACTTATAGCCATAAGGTTTTTACATTGAACTCCTTCCAGGCTTCCATCTACTGTTGCAAAAGGGAGACCACATGGGTTTCTATTCAAAGTCCCACACCTTTTCCTTTACCTAGGAGCAACATACAGAATTTCCCATGGTGCAGGTTGACAATGACTATTTCCATTGACAGCAAGGACATTAGCTTGGATGCTCCACTCATCAAAGAGGTGTGCTGCAAATGAAAGGGATTCTTCTCACTCAGCAACTGGTGGGCCTGGTAATCTGTGCCCATCCACATTACACTCCAGCTTTAAGCAATCATAATAACCTAAGGCTGGATGATAATTGACAAGGAGTATTTACTAACAGCATCCATATGTTTCTAATTCCCTCCGGTCCTTCAATGCTCCAAGGTGTCTGCACTCCTCCAGTTTAGCCACTTGATCACGCCCAAGTTTAATTTTTCCAGTACTGTGTGGTGCCTTTAGCCTCCACTGTATTCTCTGGAATTGATTCCCTCAATGTCTCTAGCTTTCTTTCCTCTTTAAGGTGCTGCTTAAAACCTATTATTCACCAAACTTTGATGACTTTCCCTAATAGCTCCTTGTGTGGCTAGACAGCAGTTGTTAAATACATTCTATAAATGGAAGCTTATTGTTAATCTGTTGTGCAGCCAAGGCATAGATGGACAACATGCAAACAACGAAAAGTATACCGGCAAACAAAATGTGATTGAGTGCTAAACAACAAGTCTACTGCCTCTGACTCTGGAGGAACCCTACAATATTTGACAAAGTGTCTGCAAAGATTCATAGTGGAGCAATATATGCCATCATGAGAGCCCAATCCTTATCAGCATCCGGTTGAGGAATAGGAGGAGCAGGATGAAGAACAGGGAAATGAAAGGAGATAATTAACCATCATACATCTTTCTCAATTCTCAACAAGATTGTTCATTTAAAAGTCTAACCAATGATCAAAATGAACTCCATAAGATGGTTCTTTTATAAAGTTTGGCAAGAGTCAAAAGAATTTTTTTAATATTCATTTTCAGGATCTGGGTATCGCTGGCCAGGCCGGCATTAATTGTCCTTCCCTCATTGCCCTTGTGAAGCTGGTGGTGGACTGCCTTCTTTAACCACTGCTGTCCTCCTGGTTAAAGTATCCCATCGTGGAGTTCCACCATTTAGAATCAGTGATAATAAAGAACCAGCAGCATATTTCCATGATACACAATGTGAAGGGGATCCTGCTGCCCTTGTCCTTCTTCATAGTATAAGTTGCAGGTTAGGGAGTACTGTTGCAGTAGCCTAGGCAAGAAACTGCAGTGCATTTTGTAGATGGTATCCACTGCAGCCACTATGCACCAGTGACAGAGGGAATGGATGTTTAGGCTGGTTGATGGGAAGTCATTCAAGTGGCCTGCTTAGTCTTTGATAGCGTCGAGCTTCCTGAGAGTTGTTGCCACTGCACTTAACCAAGCAAATAGTAATCAGAAGCAGAAGACTACAGATGCTGGAAATGTGAAGTGCTCGATAAGAGTACTTACAGCACAATAACATAAAACTTAGACATAATCATAAACCAAATAACTAGAGTTCTGAAGAAATTACTTTTAAGTGCACTCAGAGAATGCAGACTTTAATGATGTAGATCCACAATACTGTAAATAAACAGAACTCCTGACTATTCATTAAACTCGTAAATGATATGAAGAACATAGCCCAATTTATCCGAGGTTAATATTAAATGGGCAGTGACTGACTTGCTTCACGTGACATTGGCAGCATGAGTTGCAGGTCACGTTAACTTACAAACCTCCTTTGCATGACATCGGTCAATCACCCACGCCAAAGTGGTGAAAGGTTAAAATGGGCCGGCAGGTAGGGTGTCAAGCATTGGATGATTGGAGGCAGTCAACTGGAGCCATTACTACTTCTCCTGACCTCAAAAGCAATCTTCATTGCTTCTATGATTCAACAATTATAAATATTACAAATATTTCTCATCACTTGTTAATCCAATGACTGACATAGGATGTTGTCTAAGACTTCTTACACCTGGTCATCCACTACTTTACTATTTGTACAATGTGAATGGAAATGAACTCTGCAACATTACCACACTTCCCACCACTACCGGGACATCAGCAGTGACCAAATATTAACTGTGTAGACCAAACAGATCTTAAATCTCTTACACAAATAGAACATCCCACAGAAGTTGCAGAATACAGAAAAAGGAACCAGGCTGGCTCAGTTATTCCAACAGTACAAAATATTCAAATGATTTACATATATATAAAATGTTAAAATGTAAAGCATATTATTTTCCAAAAGACCTCGGACAGATATTAATTATCGTAAAGTCTTACTCAAAGGGCACCTGTAATATAACACACTATCCAACCTGGATTTATAACACAATGGGCAGCGCAATGGTGCCGCCATTAGTACTGCTGCTGCACAGTTCCAGTGACCAGGATTCAATCCTTACCTCCAGTGCTGACTCTGTTGAGATTGCACTTTCTCCCTGAGACCACGCGAGTGCTCAAGTTTCCTCCTACATCCCAATGGTAGGTTAATTGGCCACTTTAAGTTATAAGTGAATAGGGGGGAGTTGATGGCTGTGTAAAAAGATCAGATTACAGGGAAATAAGTGGGACTGACGGGAATGGTCTGAAAGCTGGCAATGACACCATGGGCCAAATAGCCTCCATCAATGATGCAAGAAAATAATGAAAGATATCTGAAAATACTAAAACACCGAACACAAGGAGGATAAGAAATGGGTGGGAGGCAGTGAAAGATAGAATATCCTGCCTAAGTGGTAGACATTAGTGGATGCAACAATAACATTGACAGAAAGATATCTCTTTCACAAGGACTATCTGAATACTGGATCAACATCAATGTGCTGCCAAAACTAATATTGCTGTAGCCTTAGTGGCATCTGGTGGTGATTCACACTCAAGTACCACAACAGTTTTTTTTAGAAATAGCTATCTAGGCAGTGACTACAACTCCAGAGGCCATTGAGCTCATTTCTCTCTGAAAGAAATGTACACCTATTCCTACTTCTCTGTCTATTCCCTCAATTACTGTACTTATTGTATTGTTAAAAAGGATCTTTGGCAAATATTTATTTGCTTCTATTTTTAAAGCTATTGCACATTTTATTTCCCTCACCTTTTCTTGCAGAACATTCCACATTCTAACAATCCTTTGTATAAAAATACTTTAAAGCAGTTCCTTCTTTTGACCTTAAAATTAAATGTCTTTTTCCAATAACCAGAGGAAATAGTTTTACTTCCTCAATACTGAATTCGCCGACAACTTGACCAACTAACCATCATGCTTTGAGAACAGTGACAGCGAATCTTTGCAAACAAATGTGACAAAACAGCCAAGACAAGTTTACTGTTCATTTCCTAACTACTTAAGTTGTCAAAACCTAAGATATCATAACTGTGAAAACCACCACCTGTTCTGAATCAAATTAGCTAATTGGGCAATTCCTTAGAATAACTGTTGCTGTAAGGAAAAACCAAATGTGAAGGTGTGAATAAAGCTTGCGTTGTACGACATTGACTAGTCTGAGGACAGCCTGGAGAAAAGAAACCTCATATACAACTCAGATTTTCAGTATTTTTCCATTAATGCCACAAACTTTATTTGGCCAATGGCCAATTCTGAGACTATAATCCATGGATGTGTCTCCCAGATGGAATGAGAAACCAAGTGGTTTGGGCAACCACTGCAGAAATTCATGGACTATGATTCATGATTAACCATCCTAATGCCTATCATTTGTGTACAGGTCCTCCCAGGTTACAACAGTCATGGGAGGATTGTTTGTTCTAATTTCTGAGAACTGTTTGTAGCCTGAACTGTTCATAAGTTGGAAATGAACAAAAACAGTGTGTGGGAGAGGACCACAGAAACAGCTGTGATGGGAGAGCATGCAGGCATGGGAAGAGCAGCCACTAGCCGGCCTCCCTGAATTTGTGAGTCTCCTCAGTGTTCCCAGCTCTGCTTTGCCTGGTGGGGGGAGAAAGAAGGCATGCGGAAATGCCTCATTCCTACCCTGCAGAAGATGCCTGCAGCCCCACAGCAACTGGCAAATCCATCCTGCCAGTCTCCCACTGGGGTGTCCATGTCGGGTGTTCATAACCTGGAGAAGATCTGTATATGACACAATGCCATGTACAGTGAATTGCAATTGAGAATTATAGTAAAAGCTGTGTTAAAGCTTTTTACAAAAATCATAATAAAGCCCTGCTAAACCTCATAGTGTTTCCTGCCTGATTTATTCATTCCACCCACAGGGGAATTTTAACATCAGTAACTCTTATATGTGTTGTAACCCCCACCCCCCACTCCAACACCCAGCCACTGTATCAGTCTTGAGCTATATCACTTCAATCCCATCTGTCCTGAAATATAATAGCTTCAAAGAAAGAGCAATATATACATGACACCCAACACTGCAAGATCAACATCTGATACAGACGCCACCTTGCAGACAAATTGATAATGGATTCCAGTAACACTATAATACTGATATTCTCATTCTGATGTGAGCCCAAAGTGGCTTTCTCAAATGTTTTGGATACTCCACCATGTCTATGAAATGTTCCCCAGCTTCTGCAATGTGGAGGTGAAAAGCTGTAACTGAAATGTAAATTGCAAAATGCTTGTGGCAGATGACTTTTCAATAAAATTTTGATGTGGATGAGAAGCAGAATCATTGTTGTGCTATCAATGTTGCTTTGTCTATCCAAAATAATTCATTACATAAAAGGAATAAGGAACTTGTATTTTATACAATTGCTTTCACACCCTCAGGAATCTTGAAGTCCCCTATACCCTTTTGGAGTGTCAAAATGTAGAGAAATACAGCAAAAAAATTTTGCATGAGAAATGAGCTATTTGCTAAAATAATACATCTGGTAGGGCTGATTGTTGACCTGGACAATTGAAATGTTTCCCAGCAATTTTTCACAAGATACGATGAAATCTTTGACATCTCTCAGAGAAGCCAGAGGGATTAGTTGTTTAATACATCTAAACAACTGCAACCCCAAAGGTGCAGGATTTCCCCATTACTGCTATGAAACATCAACCTAAATTATACACTTAGCTATTGGGAATATGACTAAATTCATGATCTTCTGGCTCAAGACAATGAACGGCAATGCTAATGTTATGTCCCTTCTCTGTTCTTCTATGTTTGAGAGTTGAAAGATCATGGTAGTTAATCTTTCCTTCTTATGTCATGACCTTTGGTTCTGGATCAACCACAAATCATATCTCTGTAAACCATCTAACAACGGTGGCCCCAGTGCAGAGCAGTGCATCACCCTGCTGATATGCAATTGCCAAATAGCCACCCAAACAGCATCAAATGCCTGGAAGGGACACATGAAACTGCAGGTACTGGAATCTGGAGCAAAAAAACAAGCTGCTGGAAGAGCTCAATAGATCAGGCAGCATCTGTGGAAGGAAAGGGATAATCAATGTTCTGGGTCAAGACCCTTCAACAGGACTGTGTGTAAAGGGGAGCTAGGCAATATAACAAGGTGAGGGGAAGGGGTGAGGCAGGAGCTGGCAAGCATTAGGTGGATCTGGGTGAGGAGCGATTGATGGGCAGTCGGAGCCAGGTGGCTGAGAGAAGGATGGAAGGAAGGATAAATGACAGAGGCTGGGAGCTCATTAATGGAGGCAACAAAGGGCTGCAGGTTATGGAATCTGATAAGAAAGGCAGGTGATGAATGGAACCAGATAAAGTAGGGGTGCTGGGCAGATGGGAACAGTAGGGGAAGGGGATAGGTGACCTAGTGTGTTAAGTGTGTGAGTGATAGAAAGCGGATAGAAATACAGATGGAAGAGGGAAAATAAACTGGGTAATAAGGGGCTTGGGGTTGGTTGGAGGGGGAAGAGGGTTGGAAAGAAGGGGATATGTGAGAGTGGATCAGAAGGAAAGAGAAGGGAACAGAGGGGATGCGGGTTACCTGACATTAGAAAATTCAATATTCATGCCATTCGGTTGTAGACAAGCCAGAAGATTTCAAGGACCTTGCCAACAACAGAAGTAAGGCTTTCAGATATAAAATTTAATGTTCCACTTCCCTTCCCATTTTTGGGGTCACATTTAGTATTTTTGAATCTTCTTAGCTTAATCTGACTCCAATAATCCCTGTAAAAGAAATTTACTTTTTAGTAATGTTTTGCCATATCAATGTGCAGTTATGGAGAATGAAATGAAATGCTGCATCTCACAAATTCAGATTAAACACTACAAATATAAATATTGCCTATATGCACCCAAATCCAAATATGCATTCTGATGGGCTTCATGCTTGAAATGCTAGATAGACCAGCAAGTGCTAAAATGCTTCTTATCATGGAACCACTTAAGTTCAAGCAACCTTGTGTATTAGTAACTCACTGTAAGCTTGTAAATATAATCCTGAAAATAAACTTCGGAGACAAACCAACCGATTCAATATAGTACCTAAAGCCAATTATTATGTGTGTTTCTTTCCTCCCATTAATTAAGACTGTTGTTATTATGACCTATTTTGCACTACAGGTAATTAAGAGAACTCAACAATTTCCACAGAAAACAAAACTAAATTGCAGTTAGGTTAAGGGCATGTAACTACCTCTGAGAAGATTTTAATTATGAGTCTGAGGGCATTGATGTTCAGTATCAAGATCATGTTAAATCCTGGGTAGTATTGGCACTTAATGTAAGCAAGGTCTATAATGGCACAAGAGAAAAGAGTAAGTGGAGAAAGGATTTTCATTTGATGGGACACTGGCACCAGTACTGGGGAAAGGTTTTAAAAGATTCATTGTGATTTCAAACAGACAAAACATTGAATTAAGTACCTGTAAGCCTTATTTCCATTCTTCCACTGGGATTGTCTTCACTTGAATCAAGCCAGGACCAAGGATTATAGATAGGTTTTTAAAATGGAGTGAACTGGTTATAGCACTAGCGACCAGGGTTCAATTCCGGCCACTGTCTGTAAGAAGTTCTTGCTGTGTCTGTGTGGGTTTCTTCCAGGTGCTCCAGTTTCCTCCCACATTCCAAAGACATATGGGTTAGGAAGTTGTGGGCATCCTATGTTGTTTGCTGGAAGTGTGGCGACACTTGCGGGCTGCCCCAGAACACTCTGTGCAAAAGATGTATTTCACTGTGTATTATGATGTACATGTGACTAATAAAGAAATCTACCTATCTATCTAAATTTAGAAATTTAAAGAAAGTGGAATGTCAGCCTTTATTGCATAGGAGATGAAGTAACAGGAGTACAGTGCTTAGGTGTACAGCTTTGGTCTAGGTGGATTAGGAAAGTTGCTTGTCTTGGAGGCAGTGCAGAAAAAGTTCACTGGTAATTCCTGCAATAAAAATGTTGTCTTAGGAGGAAAGATTGAGCAGATTGATCTAGACTCTCTGAAGGTTAGAAGAATAAGTAGTGACCTCATTGAGACATATAAAACTTTTGAACCAGGGTAGATGCTATGAGGATGTTTCCATTGATAGGGGAGACATGTAACTACCTCTGAGAAGATAGGCACTTAGCACTTAGTTTCAGGATACAACAGTTAGTCACCTGATATGAGAAGGCTGTGAATCTTTGGAATTCTCTACCCCAATGAGCTGAATCATTAGATTTATTTAAGGCTGAGGTAGAGAGATTTTTGGACATGTTGTAGAACCTTCCCAGGAACAGGCCATTTTCGATGTGCTCATGATTAATGGGGAAGGATTAATAAGAGATCTTGTGGTTAAAGATGCCCTAGGGGGTAGTGACCACAAATTAATAGAATTTCAGGTGTAGTTTGAGGGTGAATACTACAGGACGAAAACCACTCTCTTCAATTTAAATAAGGATAATTATGGTGGTGTGAAGGTGGACTGGGAAAATAAGCTAAGAGGCTGGTCAGTGGTTGAACAGTAGCAAATATGCAAACAGCTGGTCCATAATACTCAGCAGGAACTTATCCCAATTAGAAAGAGAGATTCCATGAGAAAGAGGCATAATCTGTGGTTAAGAGAAGATGCTAGGGATACATTTTAAATTAAAAAGTAGGACATACAAAGTGGTTGGCTAAAGGGCCGGGAAGTTTTTAGGACCCAGCAGCAAAAGGCTAAAATGCTCATAAGATGAGAGAAAACTGGTTATGAGAGAAATCTTGCACATAATAACAAAATAATCAGTAAGAATTTCTATGGATAGATAAATAGGAAGGATACTGCTAAGGTGGCTGTGGGACCTCTCAATAATTAGCTGGCAAATTAACACAAGAAACAAAGTAATGGCAGATATGTTAAATCAAGTCTTTGCATCAGTATTCACCATGGAGGACACTGCAAATATCCCCAAGGGATGAGGTAATTTCAAAAAAAAAGTAAGGAACTTGTAAAAATCCCAGTCCCAAGTATTGGAGAAACTGACAGCTAAAGGTAGACAAAGGTAGACATAATGGCCTAAACCTAAAAGTTTTAAAGGAAATGGCTGAAGAGATTGTGGACCCTTTGGTTGAAGGTCTTCAAAATACACTAAATTCCAGGAGGGTATCAGAAGATTGGCAAACAGCCAACATGACACCCTTATTCAAAAGGGGAAGATAGAAGGTGGGAAACTATAGGCAAATTTGTTTAACATCTGTTGTTGGCAAGATGCTAGAGTCAATATTCAAAGAGGAAATAACTAATCATTTAGGAAAGCTGAATATAATCAAACTTAATCAACAAGGCTTTAAGAAAGGTAAATCATATTTGACAATCTTGCTCAAATTCATTGAGGAGATGATGAGGAGAGCTGAGAGAGGGAACTTAGAGATATAGTGTATTTAGATTTCCAAAAGGCATTTGACAGGATGCCACATTGGTGGCTGGTGCATAAATCAAGAGACCAAGCTACAGGAAGAAGTGTGGATTGAAAATGGGCTTTCACATAGAAAACAACGAATAGAATAAATGGTTCTTTTTCAGGCTGGAGGGATGTACTTGTGGAGTACCCCAGAGACAGGTTCTTGGTACTCAATTGTTTACTATTTACATTGATAACCTTGAGGAGGGAGCAAACTGTAAGGCTTCCAAGTTTGTAGGTGATCTAAAAATAGGTGGTAGGGCATATTGTGATGAAGACAGTGTGTTTCTGTAATGGGATATGGATAGATTGGGCCAAAACCTAGCAAATGGGGTGTAATATAGGGGAGTGTGAGGTCATGCACTTCGGTAAAAGGAATCGAGAGGCGGGTTATTATCTAAGTGGAGAGAGACTGCAAATGAGCAAAATTCAAAGCAATCTAGATATTCCATGAATGTTTCAGTGAGGTGGTCACAGCTCAGATGCAGGCTACAGATAGATGGGTGACTACTAGGAGAAGTAAGGGGAGTATGCAGACAGTGCAGGGTTCCCCTGTGGCCATTCCCCTCAGTAACAGGTATACCCCTTTGGATACTGTTGGGGAAAATGACCTTTCAGAGGCCAGTGGGGTTAGTGGCACCATGAGGCAAAGAAGGGAAGGGTGAATTCAGGCAGAGCGATAGTGATAGGGGACTCGACAGTGAGGGGCACAGATAGGTGTTTCTGTGGCTGCAACCAAGACTCCAGGATGGTGTGTTGCCTCCCTGGTGCCAGGGTAAAGGACGTCTCACAGCGGATACAGGATATTCTGAGAGTGGACGGTGAGCAGCCAGAGGCCATGGTCCATATAGGTACCAATGACCTAGGCAGGAGCAGGGATGAGGTCCTGCAAAGAGACTTTAGGGAGCTAGGTAGAAAGTTAAAACAAGGACTTCCAGGGTGTGATCTCATGATTATTACCTGTACCACATGCTAGTGAGCTGAGAAATAGATGCACAGTGCAGTTCAATATGTGGCTAAGGAGCTGGTACGGGAAGGAGGGCTTCAGATTTATGGATCTGTTCTCCAGGGCTCTCTTCCAGGGCAGATAGGACCTGTACAAACAAGATGGTTTGAATCTGAACTGGAGCGGAACCTATATCCTCACTGGGAGGTTTCCTAGTGCTTCTCGGGATGGTTTAAACTAGAGTGGCAGGGGGATGGGAACCAGGGCAACAGGTGGTAGGGTTAAGGGCAAGAAAGATGGTATGACAAGTAAGACTGAAAGGAAGGACAGCACGGATAGGCTAATAAACATGATGGGACTGATGGGTTGGAACGTGTTCATTTAAATGCTAGGAGGATGAACTCAGAGCCTGGATCAGTACACGGAATTACAATATTGTTGCCATTACAGACCTGGTTGCATGAGGGACAGGACTGGCAGCTCAACGTTCCTGGGTTTTATTGTTTTAGATGTGATAGAGAGAGGGGGTTAAAACAGATGGAGGAGCTGCACTACTGATAAGGGAAAATGTCACAGCAGTACTCAGAGAGGGCATACTGGAGGGCTCATCCACTAAGGCAATTTGGGTGGAGCTCCAAAGCAAGAAAGGTGCAATTACACTGATGGGATTACACTATAAACCTCCCAATAGCCATTGAGAGGTGGAGGAACAGATTTGTAGACAGATTACGGAAAGGTGCAGAAACAACAGGGTTATCATAGTGGGGGACTTTATCTTTCCCAGTATTGATTGGAACTTCCTTCATACTAGAAGCTTAGATGGGGCAGGATTTCTTCAGTGCATCTGAGAGGAGTTCTTGAAACAGTATGCGGAGAGTCCAACAAGAGGAGAGAACATAGCTTTGGGAAATGAGGCAGGCCAGGTGACAGACCTGATAGTGGGTAAACATCTTGGGAATAGTGACCACAACTCCTTATGTTTTAAAATAGTTAAAGAATAACATTGGATCCCACGGGAAGGTACTAAATTGGGGGAAAAGGGTACTAAACTACTGGACAAGACAGGAGCTAAGGACCATTGATTGGGAGCTGCTGCTGTAGGACAGTCCACATCTGACACATGGGGTTTTTTTAAAGACCAGCTGATCACAGTTCAGGATTGGCATGTTCTGATGAGGAGCAAGGGCAAGGATGGTCAGATAAGGGAGCCTTGGATGACCCAAGAGGTCGTAAGTTTAGTCAGGAGGAAAAAGGAAGCATGTGTAAACTAAAATCAGACTGGGCCCTTGTGGAATATAAAGAAAGCAGGAAAGTGCTCAAAGAGGCCACGAAATGTCCTTGGCAAGCACGGTGAAGTGTAATCCCAAGACACTTCATACTTTCATTAAGAAAACAAGGATAACAAAGGCGAGGGTAGGTCCACTCAAGGATAAAGGAGGGAATTTGTGCTTGGAGTCAGAGCAAATGGCTGAAGTACTAAGTGAGTACTTTCTGTTGGTATTTACCGAGAAGAAGGATTTGGAGGACAGTGAAGATCGAGTGGGACATTGCTAATGTGCTGGGACATTTTGGGATTAAGGAGGAGGTAGTGCTGGGTCTTCTGAAAAGCATTAAAGTGGATAAGTCCCCAGGGCCTGATGGCACATATCCCAGAATATAGAAAGAAGCAAGTGAGGAGATTGCTGGGGCTTTGACAAAGATCTTTGTGTCCTCACTAGCAACAGGCGAGGTCCCAGAGGACTGGAGAGAAGCAAATGTCGTGCCTTTGGTCAAGGAGAGAAGTAGGGATAATCCAGGTAACTACAGGCCAGTGAGCCTCGTGTCAGTGGTAGGGAAGTTATTGGAGAGGATACTGAGGGATAGGATTTATGTGCATTTAGAAAGGCATGACCTGCTTAGGGACAGTCAGCATGGCTTTGTACAGGACAGGTTGTGCCTTACAAACTCAGTCGAGTTTTTTGACAAGGTGACAAAGGTGCTTGATGAGGGTAAGGCAGTGGACATTATCTACATGGGCTTTAGTAAGGCATTTGATTCGGAAGTGGCAAGTTGATTCAGAAGATAAAGTTGCATGGGATCCAGGGTGAATTGCAAAGTTAGATTCAGAACTGGCTTGCCCATAGAAGACAGAGAACAGGGTTGGAACACTGTCACTCTGGCTGGAGGTGCGTGACCAGTGGTGTTCAGCAAGGATCAGTGCTGGCACATCTGTTGTTTGTGATATGTGTCAATGATTTGGATGAAAATGTAGATGGGTGGATTAACAAGTTTGTGGATGACACCAAGATTGGTGGAGCTGTGGACAGAGTATAGTGAGATATAGATCAGTTACAGATATGGACAGAGAAGTGGCAGATGGAGTTTAATCTGGGCTAGTGTCAGCTGTTGCACTTTGGGAGGTCAAATGAAAGGAGAAGGTATGCAGTTAATGGTAGGACCCTTAATAGCATTGAGGTACAGAGGGATCTTGGGGTCCAGGTGGCAACGCAAATAGATAAGGTGGTAAAGAGGCATATGTCATGCATTGGTAAGGGTGTTGAATATTAGAGTAAGGAAGTCATGCTGCAGCTAATTAAAACTTCAGTCAGACTGCACTTGGACTATTGTGTGCAGTTCTGGTCGCCCCATTAGGAAGGATGTGGAGACTGTAGAAAGGGTTCAGAAGAGGTTTACCAGGATGCTGGCTGGATTAGAGGGTATGAGCTATAAGGAAAGGTTGAACAAACTTGGGGTGTGTTCCCTAGAGCGTTGGAGGCTGAGGGGAGACCTGATAGAGGTTTTTAAAATTATGAGAGGCATAGACAGTCAGAATCTTTTCCCCAAGGTAGAAATGTCAAACACCAGAGGATATGCTTTTGAGGTTAGAAAGGGGAAGTTTAAAGGCGATGTGAGGGGCAAGTTTTTTACTCAGAGTGGTAGGTGCCTGGAATGGGTTACCAGGGTAGTAGTGGAAGCAGGCAGTTTGGTGGAGTTTAAGAGGCTTTCAGATAAGACACATGAAGGGAATAGAGGGATATGGATGATAGACAAGAGGAGGACATATAGTATAAATTGGCATCAATACAGCATCATGGGCGGAATGGCCTGTCCATTGCTGTACTGTTCTATTTTTTTCTCTCAGAGGATAGCGAATCTCTGGAATTCACTCCCCCCAAGGGGGATGGAGGCCAGATCTTTAGACATATTTAAGATGGAGATAGGTAACTATTTGAAAGATCAGGAATTGAGGGTCATGGGGAACTGGCACAGTAAAGGAATTGAGGCCAGCATAGATCAGCCATGATCATATTGAATGGTGGGGCAGGCTTGAGGGGGCTGGTGGTCTACTCCTGCTCCTATTTTTTTGTGTTCTCGTCTTTGGGGAACAGAGGTTATGGCATTCAGACAACAACATGGAGTTGAGGCCATAGCTCATCAGTCACAATCTTTCTGAATGGTTGCGCAAGCTCAAGAGGCTGTACAAACTACTTCTGTTCCCATTTCTTACATCTTTACATTCTTTTGTTCTGAAATTGTCCAGCCATCATTTAACTGCAAGTGTGACTTAAGTTTTTGAAGGAAAATAAGAACACAAGGTTAACTTTACCCAACCACCCATCCATAAAATAAGCTTCATAATTAAAACTACTTAATATAGCAATCATTTTGATCCTTCTCACAGAGCTCCAAAAAGGATGATTATTTTGATTCTGTTCATATTCCTTGAATTCTGTTAAACATATAATATAATTTTTAAACAAATCAATGCAATTTTTAGAAAATGATCTATTCTTCATCCTGTAATCAATTAATACAATTTTCTTCAGAAATGTATTCATATGTGTAAAATAATAGTGTAGCCATTAAAATAATTATAAAGTTTGAGAATAATTTTCATAACAATAACATCCAAGATTTTAATTAATTTTTAAAAATACCACAAACTTGCATCCATGTGATCCAGCAGCCCTAACCCACCCACTAATACTTCCAACGTATTTACCATACGGAGGATAATTCAATTTTATATTCTGGCCAATAGTTATCCTTTAACCAAAATTATTAAAATGGATTATATGGTCATTAACATTTTGTTTTTTGTAAGAGCTTAACCTACCTTGCAACAGTGACAACATTCCATTAGCAGTAAGGCACTTTTGAATTGTGAAATTCAAATTTTGAATTGTTTTAAGATTGTGAAAAATGTCATGTCCATGCAATCTCCTTTTTTCTGTATCCAACTACTAAGGAGCACCCACTACAAAAAATGAACGCTACAGTTTCCATTGCTGTCAAATAATTTTGTCTCCATCTACTGGGCTTAACAGACACTTACAGATGAAAAGCAAAGAGAACAA
>JAUZTB010000107.1:81405602-81416728 GCA_034780895.1 Rhynchobatus australiae | reverse complement strand
TTCACAGTTAACTTTATGTTAAAGTGACAGCACTTATTATGGGTCATTTCCTACCTAGTACTAGAAGGAAATATTCTTTAGTTCTAATGATGATCAATGCCAAATTCTCAACAACTATGAATTGGTAATGAAGTAATGACCATCTTGTAGAGATTTTTTATGTCCATTTGTGGAATGCAGCAGGTACTAACTAGCTCATTACAATTATGGCCTGTGTACTTTTTCAATGAACATCAACCCCATTTCCATCCCCATGCTTCCTTTCCAGCTGTTAAATATTTAGACTCTTTTAAAAATCTTTATCATCTTTAAGTCTGGGCAATAAAAATACCAGTCAGCAGCGATAAATACACTTTATAGTAACAGCTGTACAGCTGCATCTTAAACACTCCTTCCAAAATTCTTTCCAGTGGAACTGAATTACTGAAGCAGCATACAATGTGTTACCATTACTTATCTCCAGTGAGAATGAATTTTTAAGACATGTTTGTTAAGTATTGTAATTACAACAGGAGATCATCAAAAAAATATTCAATTACCATCAAGGAATTACTGTATAAAACAAAATCTTAAATGTTCTCTTTATCAACTAAAGTATGTGAGCCAAACACCCGAATACTGTGAAGTATTATGGAAGCAGATTGTAAATATCTTAATGCTGTGGCTGGCAGAGCTTTGAATATCCCTGGAATTCAAATGACAGTGTGACTGAAAGAAGCATAGTTGAAAGCTTGTAATTTAACAAGATTGATTCCTGACCCAACGTGTACAAAACAACATCCACACATAATCTTATGCTTGATCTGGTATTTAGTAGTGAGCTTGTATTGGGCTTTCACAAGGAGAAATATCTGGACATTACTGATTACAACATTATACAGATTTGACTACTGCCAGAACCGAACTCACAGGGTACCTGTAATTCATACCAGATTTCAGCAGAACAATAAAAATGCCTTGATTTGGAATAGGTACCTTGGTCATCCTTACCAGATGGTGATGAAGTTGATGCAAAATATAAATGTATTTTTTAAGAATTAGTTAAAAAAAAGTGGAAAGAGGTGCCCGAAGTTAAGAAGAGGAGGTGTGGTATGAAAATCCAGAGGTTATGTGCAAGGATGAATCAAAAATCTTTCTCAAATTAAGTGTATCTGAGTTGACTGAAAGGAGTTGCTAAAGAAAATAAAGGCTGCCATAAGATCAATTAATAACACCGTTGAAAAGAAAGGCACATAAAGGTGGATAAATCCCCAGGGCCTGGCCAAATGTATCCCAGAACAATGTGGGAAGGTAGGGAAGAACTGGTGGGGCCCTGACAGAGATATATGGATCATCTTTAGCCACAGATGAGATCCCAAAAGACTGGAGCATGGCTTGTGTTTTGCCTTTATTTAAGAAGGGCTGAAAGGACAAGCCAGGGAACTACAGGTCGGTGATTCTAATATCAGTAGTGGGAAACATACTGGAGGGGATTCTGAGTGACAGGATCTACCTGCACTTTGAATGGCAAGGACTGATAAGGGATAGTCACCATGGCTTTGTGCTTGGGACATCGTGTCTCACAAATTCGATTGAGTTTTTTGAAGAGGTGACCAAGAGGATTGATGAGGGCAGGGCGGTAGACATTGTCCACATGGACTTTAGCAAGGCATTTGATAAGGCCCCGCATGGTAGGCTGGTCCAGAAGGTTAAATCATGTGGGGTCCAGGGTGACCTAACCAATTGGATACAAAATTGGCTTGAAGAAAGAAGTCAGAGGATGTTACTGGAAGTTTGTTTTTCAGATTTAGGCCAGTGGTGTGCTGCAGGGATCAGTGGTTGGTCCTCTGTTGTTCATCATCTACACTAACAATTTGAGAACACTGTTGGCATGGCTGGTAAATTTGTGGATGACACCAAAATTGGTGGCACAGTGGACAATGAAGAAAGTTATCTAGGGTTAGAAAGGAATCTAGATCAACTGAGAAAGAGGCCAAGGAATGACAGATGGAATGCAACTCTGACAAGTGTGAAGCGATGCATTTTGGTATGTTAAAACAGGGCAGGACTTACACAGTAAATGTCACGGTCCTGGAGAGTGCTGTAGAACAGAGAGACCTAGGGGTACAGGTACAAGTTCCCTGAAAGCGGTGACACAGGTAGACAGGGTGGTGAAGAAAGTGTTGGGCATGCTTGCCTTCACCAGTCAGGTCATTGAGTACAAAACTTGGGAAGACATGTTACAGCTGCACAAGATGTTGGTGAAATCACACCTGGAGTGTTGTATGCAGTTCTGGTAGTCTAGCTATAGGAAGGAAGAAAGGGTACAGAAAAGATTCACAAGGATGTTACCGGGACTGGAGGGTTTGAGATAAAAGGAGAGACTGGATATTTTTCCAGACAGGAGAGACTGGATAGACATTTTTCCCTGGAGTGTAGGAGGCTGAAGGGTGATCTCACAGAGGTATCTAAAATCATGAGGGTCATAGGTAAGATCACAGTCTTTTTCCCAGGATGGGTGAATCTAAAACTAGAGGGCATGGATTTAAAGTGAGAGGGGAAACATTTAAAGGGAACTTGAGGGGCAAGTTTTTCACACAAAGAGTGGGTGGGTATATGGAACAAGCTGCCAGAGGAGGTAGTAGACATGGGTACAATTACAACGTTTAAAAGACATTGAGAGAGATACATCGATAGGAAAGGTTTAGAGGGATATGGGCCCAATGCAGGCAATTGGGTCAGGTAGGCAACTTGGTCAGCATGAATGCTCCTGCTCCTTGTGAATGGAGTATCTTTATAACATGGAGACACAAGAGACTGCAGATGCTGCAATCTGGAGCAACAAACAAGGTGCTGGAGCAACTCAGCAGGTTGAGCAGCATCTGTGAGAGGAAAGGAATTGTCGACGTTTTGGGTCAAAACCTTGCATCAGGACTAAGAGTGGAAAGGTGAGATGGCGACATAGAGAGGAAAAGAGGAGTAGCATGATTCTTGCCACTCCCCTTCTCTCTACGCTGGCTATTTTTAACTGATCACTGTCAGCACACCACTAATCACAAAATCCACCCATACCTTACAATGTATTGGAATATAGAGTATGTTTACAAATTGCAATTTTATGACTACAGGATACCAAAATATTATAAAAAACATTTCTAATGAAAGGTAATCAGATCGAAATAATGTATTGCAATTAATGTAGAGCCGTGAGCCACCCATGGCAATCATATACCTACACAGTAATTTGAGATTTCCTGGAAAGAATTTCCTCAGTAAAGCCAGCTCCAAACATTTCAGAAGGTCCTTGTGCCGCACAAGGTTTTCTACTCATACGTCCCACTGAAGTGGTTCCACAACTGGCTAAGCAGCAGATCGGAGCTGAACTGGCTCTCAAAGCTGTCAAACAGCTTGAATGTTTAGGAAAGTCCCAAAGATTCTCAAATGCTCAAAAACAATTAAAAATTCAACATACTACTAAAATTCATATAACATTATCAAGACAATTTTTAAAAACTTACACAATTAAAAAATCAAGGAAACATAAAAAAATTAAACATTTAAATTCTAATCAAATCAAGAAATGTAAATAACCTTAAAGTGAACTCTCCCTTTTGCAGCTGTTTCTCTCCACTGAAATGAATGGAGTTGCTGGTCATGCCCAAATCTTATTTTACACAAATTCACCAGACTACATGCAGATTTCCTGCCAGAACTGCTTGGAATCTGAAGGAGGTTTAATCTCCATTGCTGGACTGTATGAGGATTCCGAAGTCGGAATAACATTGTCGATCTGCTCAAGGATATTCAGAATTTTGACATTCATGACCCCTTACACAGCAGTCCCAACTTTCCTGACAATTTCAGAGATAAATGTGAGCAGTTCTGTAAAGAATTTTTGGCATGTTGATCCATCCATGTTTTGTACTTTTACTTGCCCTTTACCATCCCCCATTTGGATTGCATTATCATCCCTTTTGTCTTAATCTACCCTGCCTTCCACCCTATTCTAGATCTGTCCTTTCTTCACCTGCCCCGTCTCTCAACAACCTAAGCCTTGTTTATCTCTGACTTTTCCTAGTTCTGATAAAAGATCATTGACAAGAAACAGCAACTTTATTTTTCTTTCCACAGATGCTGCCTACCTACTGAGTATTTTCAGCGTTTTCAATTTTTATTGCGGAAAAAAATGTTTTTAACTGAGGTTGTTTTTATTTTGGTCGTCATCCAAATTTAATTCCTGGGATTTAATAAAACCCTGCATTATCCCTTCCACTACATGTTACAAATATAATCCTTCACCTCAATTCAACTTGATAAATATATTAAAACATTTATCATAGTGAAAATTCAGTAAAGTAAATTGAAGCTTTATCAAACAAAAGTGAAGGATTTATGAATGGAAACATTATTTTTTAAGTATTCTAAAATTTCATTGCCTAGAAAGATGGATCCAATAATTGTGACAATTAAATATCACAATATACAATTAATTTATGTCTTAAATCAGGACACATTTTCAGCATTGCAAAATGTATTTGTTTCTTCAGTTACATGGTACCACTAAATTTTCCCCAAGAACTCCACAGCAAATTCAGCTCACCCAGTTCTCAACCTTATGTTTGCAAAGCATGCTGATGAAAGCCAACCAATCAGAGGACAGTGTTTTTGGAGCACGCCACGATGAAGATATTTCTACTTTCAATAGTTCTTTCAGATTCAGAATGTTGCTGAGCCAAAAGCAATAAACCTTTCAGCATCCAAAAAAATTAAATGAAAATATGGCAAATCTGAATTGCATTTTCATGGAGAGAAAAAAAAAGGCAGGAATTATCTGCCATTCCTGCCGGGAAGAGTGCAAATAATCAATATAGAATCTTTTTCTAAAAAAAATGTTACTGATGTGACATGATCCTGACATACATTGTGCTGGAGCTGACCTCAGATAGGACTGTGATAACCTGTAAGATGTAAAATCATCTACTGGGGCCAATGTGTTTCACCTTCTACACTCACTAATGCAAAAGGTTAAAAATGTTAAGCTAGACAAAGGCAGAATTTCAAAGATTCATCAAATGAGCTCATAATTAATGACATAAACATCAGGATAAAATCTTTAAAATGTCCCTCTGCTTTGCTCCAAGTAATTGAATATTGCCTTTGGCAGATTGCTTAATTTACTAAATAAATCTGAAGATTGAAGATAATTCTTCACTTTTTACCATGTAATAAATTCAGCCTTAATGTTGCACATTCAGAATGTTTAAATATATTTTGCTTTCTGTTCTTCTGAGAAAGTAGGCCATCACATTTCAATTAAAACCTCATCAAAGATCTGATTATCTTTAGCCTCTCACTAGATTGAATGTTCTTCTCCAATCCATCAACACCTGTCACCCACATTTTATCAAAAACAGTATTTGTTAAATATTGACTGAAGTGCATTCAAGAAAACTCCTTGCAGGATTGAACTAACTACATTAATTAACCTTTTGATGAAATGTAAAAGTAATTGTGATTCAAATTTGCCCAAGGTTATTGCTATTGTTAAGAAAAATAAGTATGTTATTCACTAGCTTAGCTTAATGATGATGACATTTTGCCTTTAGGTTAAAATGAGACGGTTAGAGCCCACCTAACACTTGTGATAGAAGCCTTGAATTTAAGAATAAGCAGGAGTATGCAGTTTGTGCCTGCTCCAGCATTCAGCAAGATTATGCTGATCTTTTACAGCAGTGCCATTTTCCTGCATTAACCCCATAGCCTTTGACTCCCTTAACATCAAAAGATCTATTGATTTGGTTTTTCAGTCTCCACAACCCTATTGAGAAGGGAATTTTGAAGATTCACCACTGCCTGGATGAAGGAATTTCTTCTCATCTCTGTCCTGAATGGCAGGCCCATTACTTTGAGAGTTCTTGATGGTGCTGCCAAGAAGAATCAGCTCTGCATCTACCCTGTCACAATGGTAACACTTTGTATGTTTCAGTGAGATCACCTCTCAGTCTTCTAAACTCAGAAAAGCCTAGGCTCTAAGCACTTAATCTCAAAGAACAAACCCACCGCACAAGGAATCAGGCCATTGAAGCTTTGAGGCTCTCCCTCTATTTTCAGACAGGGAGACCAGACCTCTGTGCAATATTCCAGATGTAGTCTCATCAGGGCCCAACATAATTGGAGCAAGAGTTCTCAATACATGGTGCTCCTGCCTCACAGATCCAGTAGCCTGGGCTCAACCCTAATCTATCGTACTATCTTGTGTGGACTGTGACCACATCCCAAAGACATGCTGGTTAATTGGTTACTGTAAACTGTCCTAGTGTAGATGGGTGGTAGGAGAACTGGGGCAGGGTTGTGAGAGAGAATAGGTTATAGGTTAAGAATGATGTGCTGGATGCTTTGGCTGGTGGGGTGAGAGGTGAGGACTGGAGGAACTGTATCCCTGTTTTATCTTGGGGGAGCGGGAGGGAAGCAATGGAGTAAGGGCAGAACTATGAGAACCAAAGGAGATACAGGTAAGGCCTCCATCAATAATGGCGGGGAGGAACTCCGATTTCTGAAAAAGGATGACATCTCCAATGTCCTGGAATGGAAGGCCTTGTTGCGAGAATAGATACATGGAAACAGAGGAACTGAGGAAAAGGAATGGCATCCTTACAAGTGACAGGGTGAGGGGAGGTGTAGTCGAGGTAGCTGTGGGAGTCAATGGGTTTGTGGTAGATGTCAGTGGATAGTCTGTCTCCTGAGATGGAGCTAGAGAGATCAAGAAAGGGGAGAGCGGTTTTGGAAATGAACCAAGTGAATTTGAGGGCAAGGTGCAAGTTGGTAGTGAAGTTAGAGAAATTGATGAATTCCGCACAGGTACAGGAGTACCAATGCAGTCATCAATGTAGCAAAGAGTTGGGGAATGATGCCAGAGTAGGTTTGGAACATGGATTGCCCCGAGTAGCCATCAAAAAAGGCAGGCACACCTGGGGGCCATGCGAGTTCCCCTCTACCAATACCCTTCTCCACCTGGCAGAACTTGTGCTTACCCTGAACTACTTCTCTTTTTACTCCTCCCACTTTCTCCAAGTCAGTGGAGTAGCCATGGGTACTCTTGTTCTGATGGAAGTTCATTGACCTTAAATATTAACTCTGGTTCTCTCTCTCTGCAGTCGCTGCCTGATCTGCTGAGCACTTTCAGATTTTGTTTCAGATTTCTATTACCTACAGTTTTTTTTTGCTTTTCAGCTGGAGACAGTTTGCCTGTTCTTCTTCTAAATGCTGGCAGTGGGAACATTACATACACTTGCGAGATCAAACAGCGTTTCAGTTTCATGCCCCCAAAAAAGATGGTGCACTTGCAATGCAACACTACCTCGGTGCTACACTAGAGTGTTTGCACTAAGTTTCTGACAGAGGTTGAAGTGTTAGCACCAGCAAAGGCCAGATTGCCATGGAAGGAACGTATCATCTCACATATGACATTTCCAGAACTTTATCATTAAAAAATAAAGGAAACACTTATTAGACAACATTTGCTGGATGCATGATTTTGACATTGAGCTGATGTAACTTTACCACATAGTAAAAGAAGTTTTCAAAAGCTTACATTGTAACATAACATAATCAGCTGACAGAATGGGCTGTCTGGAGCAATAAACTATGCAAACATTCCAAGCCTTTTCAGCCTGCATTGTATCAACTTGTTTATATATACTCCAGATGTCACCAAACATTTTTACTCATCAACCAAATATACCAATGGGAAAATGAATATGGAGCATTAAAGTAAAGAAGGATAAACAAGTACAGAAATGCTTTGAGCTACAACCAAGTACCCAACATATTCAACAATCTTTTTATAACAATTTCCTTCAAAGTCACAGAAAAACAAGTGAGCAATGCCCAGAGGCAGCTGTGTGATGGGAGCCTTTGAATATGGAAACTTCCTTTTAGACAAATTTGAATCATTCTCCTAGTAACAAGACACACCCCACCCGAATAGCATACTGTATTAAGTTTAAAAACACACAGCAAACTGACGTAACTGGAAATGCCACAATCAACAATATTATTTTAGTATTTGATATTATAATGGATTAGCAAAGAACAATGAAATGTTTATTATTGCATCTTTTCTCCTATGCTCTTGATTATTGTGAGTCAGTAAGGAAAAGAGCTAGAACAGGGCAATGGGAAAGTATATATATTGTGTTAACACATATTTGTAAGTGTGATGTTGAAAGCCCATAAAGTAAGCATTTCTGAATGCTTCCACAAATCAATAGCATTTTTTTTATTACTTTCACAGTTAAATTTATATGTATTTGTTACCTCATATACTGTGGTTGGGCAAATAAATAGATTTGTGGGTGTTCTATGTTAGATTACACCATTCAAGGAAGGAAAGAACTGCACAGAAGCACAAGGGACTGGAGTTTACTTTTGCCTGGAGTAATGGTGTTTCAGATGGAATCAGAGAGGAAAGCTGTTCAGCTGGTGATCAGCTTTAATAAATATGCAGGGCTGAGGTACGGAAGCACTGAATATTTTAACACTGCATAAGTAAAAGCCAAACTGGAGGAGGACATTGAGAGAGTTTGAGAAATGTCAGTAAGTGAATAGACCATATAATGATATAAATACATCATACGTATATTGTTTATATAATTCTTCCTGCCAAAGTTTATTTCAATAAAAATCAAAACTAGTATTCCCAACAGAAGTAGGGGATGAATAGATTTAAAGACAGAAAATCCTGGCACACTTTGTAAGTGGTCAGTTTTGCATTTAATTTTGCTTTTGGAAGGCACAGTGGCGCAGCTAGTAGAACCACTGCCTCACAGTGCCACAAACCTGGGTTTGATCCTGACTTGGGTCCTGTCTGCGTGGAGATGGCATGTTCTCCCTGTGACCGTGTGGGTTTCCTCTAGGTGCTCTGCTTTCCTCCGACATTCCAAAGTCAGTAGGTTAATTACCCTTAGTGTATAGGTGAGTTGTACAATCCAGGAAGTTGACAGAATGTGGAGAGAATAAAATGGGATTAGTGTAGGATTGGTGTAAATGGATGGATGATGGTCAGTGCGCAACTGGTGGGCCACAAGCCCTGCTTCTGTGCTGTATCTCTCTTTGACGCTAATCATTGTAAAATGATGCAACCTATAGCCACGGCAGCATTTCATGAGCCATGATCTGATGCTTGCTGCTGGTTATTAGAAAGTTGACAATAACAGCTCTGAGAACTCAAGTCATGGATGACTCACGCAGGCACCGGAAATAAACCACATGATTGGTTGTTTTACTTCATCTTACTTTGTGGCTGATTAGCACTGAGTTTTAATTTGTCGACAATGAAAGTATGATGTAGTTTTCAACTGTGGTACTTTTCAATAGTACACTAAGATGCATTGTCTAATGGTCTGTTAGACAGTCTGACACCAGACAAAAGCTAATTATACATATCAAGTTAAGAAACACTTACATTACATAAAATTTGCACAGAATTCATTAGCCTATTAGAAATCGTACCTGTTAAGTATTAATCAAGTAAATGACAGGCATATGTGACAATATCTGACAATAGCTATTATTCTAACTGGAAAATAAAATATGAGGAGGCTAGGGAAATAATCCAAACTAAAATTAGTAAAAATTAGTAGATAATTATCTGGTGTCCAACTGCTGAAGATAATAAGTAACCAGAGCACCTTGAAATTTTAGAGTTTGTAATAGAGTTTGACTCAGTCAGTTGTGTGTACACTAAAATACATCAAAACAAACATAGTCCACCATGTGATTTGGACAGATAGAATTGAGGAAGTAACAATCAAAAAAGACCCTGGAGCCAAACAAGCAGACAAAGGCATTTTGGTGTTGTACATTTTTCCCATCACCGTTCTTGTCTGAAGGGATCAGATAAAAAACAGCATCAGGTTAATTTCATTATTATATTAAATTCAAATGAAACCTCATGCTGTTTTAAAATGGGATTGCCAAAGAAATAAAGTAGCAGTTAAAGGACTCTGGAGCTTAGATTTATTTTTATTCTGATCTATTTGTAGTTTAGCATCTGTTTGTTAGCAATTTTGGTGCCATTTTTAATGGAATTTCTAATGCTTGAGGAATCTAATATATTCAAAATTTATCAGTCATTTGCATCTGAACAACTGAATGTAACTTAAGAACATCCAAGATTTTAAAAGAGCAGGAAGAAATGAATAAATAAATATGATGTGAAAAAGGAACATCTTGAATATAAAGTTTTATGGGAGCTCAGTCATCACAGTTTGTCAGATTACAGGTGAAACTGACAAGGCCGCAATTAATCCTGGCCCACAGTGGCCCTGAGAATATAGTGGTGGACTGAGTCCTTGAACCTCTTCAGTCTTGGCAAAGGTGCCGCTTCCACATTGTTCAGTGAGGAGTTCCAGAATATTGATCCCCTGAAGATAAGCAATGAGATATGCACAAGGTAGAAAAATGAATAGGAGATAAAGTTATCAAATTGTACAGCTAACATTCATGATTGGAACTGATTTTAAACAACTGCAAAGTAATATAGCACAAATAAAAAAATTCAGCAAGATTAGAACAACAGTCTGCCCTGACCATCATTCGAACTGTATAATTATGTTTGTAGATACCTGGCACACCTTCCTAGCAATTACAATAACTGTGCCTCAGGAAAAGTCCAAGTGTACGTTCATGCTGTAAAGACACATGCAGCCAGCTGAACTATTCTGACAGCTCTCCTGACATTGTTTCTCTCAACTGGCTATGTCTAATTCCCATTATTTCTGATTGTTCTTTATTTTTATGAGACTCATCTGAGCATTAACCAATGTAGCATGAAGTTTGTATAGGTGTGAAACAGACAATGCCCCTCCTATTGAACAGAAACATTATTGTTTATAACTCTAGTGTTCATCGCAACCTATGTGAAAGCTGAAATGTGTTTTCAAATGCTTCCAGTCATTTTCAAGCTGGAAACAATCTTACAGAGATGCTCCTGAAAACCTCATAGGATACAGAATCAGGCCCTTCAGCTCACCAAGTCCTCCCTGACCATCAACCACTCATTCTCACTAATCTTACATTATTCCTACTTTTATTCTCCCAACATCCTCCTGCTTTCACACATCCCCCACCTCCTCCCCCCGGGGGCC
>JAUZTB010000107.1:81364159-81377990 GCA_034780895.1 Rhynchobatus australiae | reverse complement strand
ATCTAAACTTAAATAAAAACCCTCATTAAGTTATTTTATACCAATAGTGACCAATTAGAAGTTACAAAATGAAATTAATTTCTCCAGAAAATATGACATATCCCACCAACAAGCAAGAGAGCAGAGCACTAATTAACATTCAAAGCTTTCTGATAGTGTTACCATCTGTGAATGAAGTGATGCACTTCCAAATTAAGGCAAAAGTACATCTTAATCAAATTCAACACAGATATTACTTTCAACACTATGGACCCCAATTTATAAACTTCAGAAATTAGAGTACAAAATCTCCAGCTTCTTACAGATCTCATCCATTGATACAACTAAAACATTAAATCTTCTAGTTATGTTGCATCTTTCAATGTCTTATTTTATTTCCTCTTCCTGTTTACCAATGCAAATTCACTTGGAATTTACAAGTAAAATCTTACAAGTACGATTAGTGACTGCATAATTTGTTTTGTGATGTTCAAGGGTAATTATTGGCCAAGGTACCATAGGAAACACAAGCAATTAGCAATCTTGTGTTACATTGAACTTTTTTCTCAAGTCTCTGGAGTAGGTCTTGAAACACTCACTGTTCTGGGTCAAGAGCAAGTATGCCAATAACTAAATGGTAGACATTAACTGAAAGTGCTCATGTGCATCCTTCTGTAGAAATGCCTACTCAGAAACACCAGTTTTCTTTTAAATTTAACATAAAACAGCTTAGTAACTGTTGTTTTAAAATGGAAATTGATTAGAGAAAAAAATTGTAACTTTCCTAGCACAAAGAAAACTCACCAATCATACTTTATATTTACCATATTCTTTAATCTAACATTCTGAATTTAAACAGAATAATCCAATCCAATCTAAACTTTTGAAAAATGCACCCATTTTACAATTTTTTTTTGTTTTTATTGCAGGTGGCAGCTTCAGGGCAGCACAGTGGCATAGCATCAATGCCTCACAGCTCCAATGGTCCAATCCCAACCTTAGGTGTTGAATTTGCAGGTTCCTCCCATGACCAACCAAGTTTTCCCTGGGTACTCCAGTGTTTTTCCCCCCACCCCCACATCCCAAATATATGCAGGTAGGTTAATTGGCCACGATAAAATAACCATAACTGAGTGAGTGAGTGACAGGAAAAGCAAAGCGAGTGTATGGGCATGTGAGAAAATAAAGGGAAGTGGGGAATGGAACTGATGGGAGCACAGAGATGCAAGCATACTCAATGGGCTGAATGGCCTCCCATGTCCTAAAAAGCAAGAAGAAACATTAAAAATACATCAAAAGAGAAGCCTTGCACCAGCAAGAAATGACATTCATCGACTTTTGGATTTTGGGGGAAGGAGGACAGAAAAATCTAAGTGTCCATTTTCCAACAGGACCTTACAAACAGCAAGTCACAAATTCATACTTGATGAAATGCTAGTCGAATATTATTTATGCTAGAATTAGCTGGAAATTGAGAAACAATTGAAAATGTGGCAAATGTATGGCTTGAGGGCAAGGTCAGTTCTGGTTACAATTCAAAATATATAGCAAGATAGACAATAGTTGTATCTTCAAAAAAAATTTTTCTAATCTATTTCCTCAAAGACCATATTCTTCAACTGGGAGTATTATAGGTTCCCAATATTTATTGGTTCATTGATAGGATTTTAGTGTATTAAAAATGGATTATGTCACATTATCCTGTTATTTAATCCAATTTTCTTTGCTTCCACTATCCATTCAATGTTACAAGATACTACACTAAAATGGAACATCTCCAAAATCAGGTACAAGTAAAAGATCTTCATGAACTACAAACATTTCCAAAGGGGTAATACACATTAGATTCTAAAAAGGGAAGAACAAACTTTGATTCATCTGCATTCCATAACATGGAATAAATATGCTACTTACCACCTTAAACTAACTCTCCAAATGCAGACAACATATCAAATTGTGTTGTATATATGAATCTAACTATTTGAAAATAGTCAAACATGTTTTCAATTTATGTCCACCATCACTTTATTTGAGCATTAATGGCTGTATTTACTTAACATTTCATCTCAGAATAGCTCTGATTTCAATGATGAAGATGGCTGCCACTGGTTGCAGTGCTCCGACTGATGGTAGAGTTCATTGGCTTTCAGTTCATTAGTGCGAGAGAAGTATTTTGTTATACAAGTTAAAAAATCTCAAGGAGTCAATTCATCAGAAAAACTCAGCAAAATAAAATTCCGGTTTATTGGACAACAAACTGTTTCACACATACAACAGGCCACAATGGACAGTATTTCAGACAAAAAACCTTGATCTTTGGCCTTTCCACCTCATACAAACCAACTACTTATCGTACAGCTAAAGTACATACACAGTTATTGGAATGATCAAATTAATTTTGTGTTTTTATTTTTACAGGTTACCTTTATGATAATGTGGCCAAGACATGGTCAAACCACCAGTAAAGTCTGTTTTACAGAAGAACTTCAAAGCCCTGTTTGGTCACCAGAGGTCAATGTTTAAATTGGCTGACCTCTAACCATATGTACAAAAATATAAAATGTAAATAAAAATACAAACAAATTCTCCTTTAGGATTTTAAGAAAGAAGTAGGGCAATGAAGTCTTAGTAATTTTATTTTTAAAAATTCTGCTGTTGACTTGCACTGGTGTACACTCTACTTAGTGATGATGACCAAGTTTTTCCAACAAGAAAAAAAAGGGGGGAAATGTGGAAGAAAGTACAGTTTATTCATCATCTGTTTTCTGCTTCTTCTTTGCAACATCATCCTATGGGAGTTGAAAAACATTAGATAATGATTGTTACCTTGATTGACATCATTACAATTTAATTACAAAAACAACTTTTTTTGCTTTAGCCATTACTTATACATACTGACTGAAAAGAAAGTTCTATAATTTTGCCAATAGTTCCAGTACTTTTGAATGCAGAACTCTATATAATGTTAACTTAGAACATACTCCAGGTCAGTATCACAGTTCTGGGTTCTTTTACAGATATCCAAAGTAGCAAAATTATTTACTACTTTGTTAGAAACACAACTGAAAATTCAGACGATAAAAGAAACCACTAATTTCAATAATTGTACATTCTGCTCAGTAAAACAAATAGGTATATCAGAACTACCTACCTCTTCATCTTCAGCCACTCGTTTCTCTGCAGCACCCTCACATTCATCTTCATCACCCTCCTCATCTAGGAAAAAATAATCCATGATTTCAACAATGCACAGAAACCAAAAGGCAGCTGCAAAGAAATCTTCTCCCCCTCCCCCCCCCATCAGTGCATTCAGAATAGCAGATTAGACATTTCCACAAAGTGCATGAAGAAAACCTTCATTAAGTGACCAACGTACATCAAACATCTGAAGAACAAACAAGAAATCACAATAAGTAGAAAATTGCCTAATGCAAGACCACAGGCCATTCAAGGTACTACACCAAGTGGAGAATTTGGAATCATCTGTGCCGTTCCCCAAATGGCCAGTAGTGTCACTGTGAAAGAAAGTAACATGGGAACAAAAACTGAGCATATGCACATCAGTTGATACAAAGGACTCAAATGTGCTACTATTATACTCCCTATTATACAATCATTTCATAAAATGTGGAAACTAAACTGGAAATGCACTCTTTAAAAAAAGTAATCTCAACAAATGGAGAACAAGGATTTATCAAACATTCTTAAAAAAACTCCAGGCATTTTAGACTACATTAACTCAAGACTGTCAGCTAGTTGTTTTATTTTACCCATATCGTTTGAAGATTGCTTATTAGTTTTCTACGTCCAGAAACTTTATTAATCTGCAAAAATACCAGTACAAAGTTACCTTCTTCATCCTCTTCCTCTTCATCATCTTCACCAACATCTTCGCTTTCTTCATCTTCTACTTCATCTGCATTCTCTTCTTGTTCTCCATTTTCTTCATTCTCCTAAAAATGACCAAAAAACCACACTGAAATAATTCACCAGGATTCAGTCGAACAGAAAACTCCATAGCAAACTAGTTTAGCAACTTACAGCATTTCCGTTGGCTGGTGCGTCACCTTTGCCATTCTCAGGCTCCACTTCTTGAGTTTTCTTCAGATCCTTTAAAAGGAAACCATCACATTTTTCAACAGTGCACAAGTGCGTTGTTAACAAAAAGAAAATGTCCCTAATTCATCACTCCCGACTTTCACCTTGGTGTTTGCAACTCTGGAAATCTGTGCGCAGAAGCTACAAAAAAAAATCTTCGACCAATTGGGAGTTCCTCATATTGAAAAAATCGCCCACCAGCACGCCCAAGTTAAATGGACGTCAAATTGCACCTTCTCCGCCTGTGTGCATGCATGCATTGGCTCCAGCAGTCGGCGCCGCCCAGCCCACTGATATCGCGAGGTGGCTCCGCCCGTCCCGCTTAAATCTGGATGATTGGAAACCACGGGGCAGTTTGGGAATGGTAGTTCCATAGCGTGGCGCTGCCTTATTGTTTAATAACCCCACGGGGGCAAACGGACTACAAACTCTCAGCGTGCTCAGCACGCACCACCTACACGCGTAAATGGCCAGAAATAGCACACATCCACCTTTCTCTCAACGCTTCTTCTCCGCCATCACAAACAGCTTCACCTCGGATGTCTAAATCGCGACCCGCTCAAGCGCAACAGATCTGCAAATTACTCCGCTTTTCATGCTCGCTGAGTTACATTGCGGACCGAGGTATTGCAAATACGTAGATTTCATCCTTCTACATCAGACATGAGAGCGTAAAAAGTGAATTGCAATGATCTGTCTGAACAAAGAAACGATTACCCCATCCAATAACAAACATGTATTCGAAAATAAATTTCATACACAATTTTTAACTCCATAAAAGGCAACTTCGAAAATCAATCTCCTTCCCCCCCCCCCCCAAGATACTTATTGGGACTTCTAAATGTCATCACCTTTCACTGCATCTCTCGATATGATCGATCCTCGCCCAACTTATTAAATTGTTTCCTAATCTTTATCTCCTAATCCGTTTATAGCTGTCATTATCCCCAAGGCCAACCTTTCCACGATCCGACATTCTCCCGCCCCTTTCCTTTCTCCTCGAAAGATCAATCATGGGATCAAAGTGAATTGTCTTCCATTTAAGAAACTGGCATATAATCGGCTCAATTGCACAAAATTATACAGAACCCAAATATAAAGGCAGCCAAGGTCAGTCACCTTTTAAACTGGTCGATCAGTTACAGACCAGAGAATGCGCGATGTAACCGGTCTCAGAGGCGGAAGTAAAGCTCCGGCTTCCACACTCCAAACCGACTATTTTCATCAGATGAATGTCAAGTAAAAGAAAAGTCCAAAAAAACCAAAAATACTTCGAATCACTGAACTGGTTACCCATTGTGCGGCTAAATCCTCCCTACAAACCCAGTCCGGTAGAATATACCTACTGCGGAGAGGCGGGAGAATTTTTAAATTATCAAAAATTTAAAAATATCAAGGTTCAAGTAACTCCTTAACTAAGCCATTTTCACCAAAACAACCACCTTGCAAAAAACAAAAATGGATGTTGGATCGACATTTGAGGAAAAGCAGGAGGGACCTCAACCCGATCGATGTATTTGCTCAGCATATCGCAAAAACTAGGAGAAACGTTAAAAAGTCAACAATCCTCATCTGATCTTACGTAAACGTTATCTGAAGTCACTACTTAGGCAAATCAGAACATATGAGGGTAGTTTTAAACCAACCATACCCCCTTTCTCTCCACCCCCTCCTCCTCCGTGTTTTGCTGCCATACATTAATGCTGATCTACTGGATGAGCCCCTAATGAAGTCAGGAGCAGCGATGCCGAACCCGGGCGGCGCGTTCTCGACATCTAAACACAACAATGCACAACTTCAACAGTGGTGCCAGCACCTGCACTTCTTCAAGCGGGGAGGGGGGAGAAGAAGGAGGACTGCTAGTGGCGGGAAATAAGGTTATTTAACAGAAATCTATACACAAACATGGTAACCTGCATGTGAAATGCGCGCTCCGCACCTAGCCGCAGACTCCCGAACTGCGTGACCCTTTGATGTTGCTACAATTCAACTGTATCTGTACGTAGCGCATTAAACAGCTACCGATCCGGAGAGAATCCTCCTATGTGTAGAAAAAAGGCGCGATCGCCTTTTGCAGTATGATTTATTACCAGATTGACATAGCGAGAAGGAACGAGGGTCGACCCTCGCAACGCAACTCGATTAAAGGAACAATAAAGATCGGCTTCCAAACCAAAGTCAGCCGATGTCCGTCAACAGCAGCTTAGGAAACTTGACTTTCATGACTTAACATCCACACTGACCCCCGAGCTGTGTTTCCATTCCGAGACAAAATGCAGAACTTTCTGTACAACAGCATTCCGCCCTTCCAAAGGGAAAAGCGGAGCTTTAATGTTTTTTTTCATTAAAACGGTACAGTGAACCAAACGCCAACTTTCACAAGTATCTGGCACATTCAACACTTCTTAGACGTCGCAACTCAATCTTCTTTTTTTTTAAAAAAAGTAGTCTTCCATTTAGTTTTTTTTTGGAAGTGGATTTCAGATTCTGTATCACCTCTCAAAGCACTGCCGCCTGATCACAAAGAACCCACGCTTACTCCTTTCAAAATGTATCAATATGCCGTTTCTTGCATTTTTGCTACTTTTTTAAAAAAAAAGAGACCCCTGCGCCGAACTGAATGCATTTTCGCCGGAAAAAAGCACAGAACACGGGCGCGCTGTTACCTTCGGGGATCGCTCGACACTCTTTTCTACTTTGCTTTCTGACATGATGCCGGCGGCGAAGGCGCGCTTTAGAAGTAACACACGCACACACACAAAAAGAGGGCGAGTTGAGAAGCGGAGTCTGTAGCTTGCGGCACGGAGTGAGCGCCTGCTGCTGCTGCCGCCGCCTCTGCCTCTGCCTCTGCCGCTGCTCCTGCTCCCCGCCGCCGCTGGGGCTCGGCAAACAATGCAAATATGGCTCGCGCACAGAATGAGGGGCTCGCCGCCGCGGCTCGCGCATTTACACGGCCAGCGCGTCACGGCTCCCGGTTTAAAGTCACGTGACCGCCACCCCACCCCGCCATTGGGCGAACGCCCGAGAAGAGCCGGTTCTCTTGGTTGGTCAATTTATATAAAGCTCGCCGACCCGGTTCCGATTTTTTGGGGGGCGGGGGGCTGCGCATTTCCATTGTTCGCGAAGGAAATGATGACTCGGGTCTGCAGAAAATAACCGGCAAATGGGAAAATGGAATCAATTTCAACGCTTCTTTGTTTGGATTCGCAAGGATGGTATTGTTCCTCTACGCCTCCATTTGGGTGTCGGCACGTTGTGATTGGTCGATTGGTCGGAGGGGGCGGGGGTGGCCGGAGCCCCGCCTCCTCCTTGCTCATTGGTGGAATTATGTTATTATTAATAAAAAACCGCCCATGTGACGTCAGTGGTTTGTGATTGGTCAGGGTCATTGCCCATCAGTCTGAGTCATGAGCTCTGGCAGCCTGGTGGTGATTCGCAACATACGGAGGGTGTTGTGGCTCTGTGAGGGATTGCTGCCCTGATTTTACCTTCAGCGCTCGTAGGTTGCCTCCAAGGGTCAAATGAAAATGGGCTACTGAGAGTAGTATTGTTATCCAGAGCTCTCCGCTATCGCCAGTTTTGGTCTTTGTTGAACAATCAAAACGATCCTAGAAATGCATAGCTCCCTCAAAGAGCTCATTCCTGATTATTCCCCCCCCCCCCCCCCCCAATTCCAAGTGGGAAGGGCAGTTCGCAACTGTGTGTGTTCTGTGCCTAGTGATGTCTGTCCTTGGCGATGCAAGCATTTATTGCCTCTCCTTAATGGTCCTTGCAGGGGTGTTGATGAGGCACCAAGTTGGCTCATTGCAGTCTTTGTGGGGAAAACGTACCTACAGCTTTGTTAGGGAATTGCAGGATTTTGACCCAGCGATGTTGAAAGGACAATGTTGTACGTATTTCCAAGTTGATATGTTTATGACTCGCAGGGCCACTTGTAGGTGATAGTGTTCCCATATGCTAAATAGGAAGTTATTATAATGCATTTAAAATATGGCATATTAAGGCAGTAATTTAGTGGACTGCTTTGACCAGACTGGTGGTGCTGCACACACAGCCAGGAAGTTGGACAGTGTTTTGCCATGCTTCTGGTGGGCATTTTAAATTGTAGAATTGCTTAGCAGAGTTAAGTTAGGCTTTTGCCACAACATATCCAGAATCTGACCTATTAGAGTCACAAGAGTACTGATGCAGGGTTTTGACTTGAAATATTGACAATTCTCTTCCTCCCAGAGTTGCTGCTCAGCCTGCTGAGTTCTTCCAGCAGATTGTTTGTTGCTCCCGACTGCCACCTATTTTTGTGGGCATAACATTAATTTAACTTGTCTGTCTAAGGAGACCGCCCTCATTCCCTCCCCAGGATGTTGATAGTGGGAATTCAACATTGATAAAGCAAATGAATGTCAAAAAGATGTTGCTGTATTGGTAGGGGAGGCCCTTGCCTGCAACGTGTTTGTTAGATGTTATTTGTCACTTTCCACCCAAGTATGAATGTTGTCCATGTTTTGTGTATGTGATCAAAGATGGCTTCATTATCTGAAGAGATGCTATTAGAACACTGGAATAATCAGCAAGCACCCCATTTCTAATGTTATGATTGGGAGATGGTTAATAATAAAAGAATTGAAATTGAGACTAGGAGTTCCTGTAGACCCCTAGCAGCAAATTAGAGTCAAAGAAAATTGACCTCTAACTACAACAATCTTTCTCTGAGTTAATCTCAAGACTTTTTGACCTAATCCCAATTGAATTTGGTATCATAACCATTTGGTGTCATTGTTGGAGTCAGAGTTACTTTCACATTGGTCTGAAAGAGGGTTACAAATGCTTTTGCCTTTGCTCTCGTGTGGGAATTACCACACAAGGCAGGATTTGACCAAGTATAACATCAAGGAGCCTAGTATTTAAAAGGGAAACCTCTTCAGTGGCTTGAGTCATATTTAACACTTAAGAAGATTGGTCACTGCAGCAGAGGTTCCAGAGGCAGCATTGGAAAACCAACAACCTCCAGGAGTTTCACTGATGGGTCTCCCAACATAATGGATTAGAATTTAGCAAATTCCATTCACAATTTCTCAAATAATGAGTGTGACCAGACCTAAACAACATTCAGGCATGAGCTGATGTGTGTTATGTCTATTATTTCTCACTTAAGTTCCAGGCAATGACTGCTTGTTACAGAGCCCCTGACACTTGATAACATTATTATGACCAGGTACCTCACTATTTTAGTGAGTGGGAGTGTCTTTTGTAATAGTGTGGTGTCTGCAGCAATGATGGGGTTGATTTGTATGGTTTTATTCTTATTATCATAAGTTTAGTACAGCCAAGTGCCATTTCAGAAAGCAGTTAATAATCGATCACAATGCTGGACATCGCAATCCCTAAAAGGAATCTAACAATTTCAAAGTACCATATTTGATTTCAGATCTTATTTAATTAACTGAATTCACATTTCCCAATACAGCAAGTTGAACATGTCTTCAAATCATTAGTTCAAGCCTCTTGATTACTTGGGCAATAACATAACCAAATAGCAATATACCATTTCATTTCTGACTTGAACTTTCTGTTACTAAATTTCTTGCAGCTTCCCTTTTAAAAACCTGTGTTTATTTTCACTTCTGTGACATTGCATGAGTTCACCTTCATCTTAATTTGCCTGATGCTGAAAGCCTCATCCAAGCCTTCGGTAACTTGACTATTTCAACCAAACCTTGGCTGCTCTCTATTTTTGTATCCAGGCTAAACTTGAGATCTTTGAAAACACTCTTGTCCATGTTCTGACATACACTAAATCCTGATAATTCCTGGCTCCAGTCCTCATTAACCATAAATGGATTTCAATTACATCTCTCTTTCGAAGCTCTTAGTCATGATTTCAAATCCATCTTTTACCTTGCCCCATTTTTTACAGAGATCTCTTCTGGTCTTCCTAAATATTTTCTCTCTTCCAATTATGGCCTCTTGAGCATCCTCAATTTTATTGTTCCACTAGTGATGGCTGAGTCTTTTAAGTACCACAACTCCAAACTCTTAAATTCCCTCCCTAGATATCTTTAGATTGTGACATCAATTTCCTCCTTTTAAAAACCCATCTTTCCTGTTGTGAATTGGTGGAAGATTTTATTTAGAAATACTCAGTGCATCTTGGGACTTTTAATGTATTAAAGGTGCTATATAAGGGCATTGTTCTAAGACCTACTTTCTGTTTTAATCCCACAAAATTGTTGGTTTTGTACTTTCTCTTCCTGGCCTCCATACCACCCGATTTTTGTAAACCGCTCTCTCTGGCCTTTGAGACCATCACATCAAATCCATTATCATCATCCTGTTCAAAAGTCCACTGTTTACCCTATTGATAATAAAACAATTAACCAATCTCCCAACACCTTTTCCATTCCAAATCCTTTGAATTTCCTGCAGCCTTTCAGATCTGAATATTTTCACACAATTCCATATTGGAGCATTTCCAATCAGGTTTTCATTCCCATTGGAGAATTGATACAGCCACTATCAAAGGCCCAAATCAAATCCTACACCACACTGAGTTTAGTGCCCTATCATTCCTTGTCGTTCTTAACGTGTCTGCAATTTTTGACACTGTTGAGTAGATTAGTTCTTCATTGCCCTGCTAATTAGGGCCACCCATATTTCATAGTCATACAGGACAGAAATAGGCCCTTCGGTCCACCCTGTCCTTGCCAACCTTCAAGTACCCATCTCATTCCAGACAATCTGAAATGGTTTCCCATTATACTGCTCTTCAGTTAACTCTGAAGATCCACTCTAGCCTCTCTTAATTCCCATTGCAAACCGACATCCATACGCAACCATGTCAGATTCCACATACTAGCAGCGGACATCTTTACTTTGCTGATTGTTGTCTTTCATATTTGCCACACTGTTTTTCTGAATAAGAGAAATTTCCAACTAAATATTGGGAAGATCAAAGCCAGCATGTTAAGCTCCTGAAAATGTGAATTAATCCAAAACTCTGCTCATATTTTACAGTGCACCAACTCCTGTTTTCCTTTTGACCCAATGATCACTGATCCACATTGGACTCAAAACTAGAAATACTTCTGTAGCCTCTCCCCTCCCTAAGTCGGCTACATCCAACCCTTTTGCCCTACAATCATCTATGAACTCAGTGGATTTTACTATCTGCATTTAAAAATTTCCTTGACACCATCATTGTCAATTTTGTTTTCAGCTGTTTAGGCCTTGAGCTTAGCAGATCCCTCCCAAAGCCTCACTGTCTCACTATCATTCTGCCTGATAATGTTTCTGTGAAATGCCTTGTATGTGCACAGGTTAATGAGCTGTTTTGGTGAACATTGTTCACCTGCATTGGTCCTTGGATTTGAAATCACTGGATTACAGATAATTGGGAAAGAGATATTCCACAAACCTTTTCTGCAAATCAATTTTATTGTGCTAATTGTCCTCAATATCGTTTACTTAGCTCTGATGTATCCTACTGGTATCCTTACCTAATAAAAATAATCTATCAATCTCAGTCTTGAAATTTCAATTGGTTGAAAATTTACTGTCCTTTGCCTGAAATAATTCCACATTTTCTTTCCCCTCACTGTGAATATACGCTTCCTCATTCACTTCTGAATAGGCTTGTTCTAATTTTAACATTGTACCCTTCTGTTTTGGAATTTCCCATCAGAGGAAATAGCTTCTCTGTATCAACTGTAATAAATTTCTGGCACTTTTTAAACACCTCAGTCAGAACATCCTTTAATCTTCCATTCTCTGAGGAACACAGCCCAAATTATGAAGACATGTTGCACAATTCTACCCTTTAAGGCCTGGTACCTTTCAAGTATTCCTTCCATATACCCATTTAAAGACTAATGTATCCTTTCTAAAATTTTCTAACACTATATTCTACATAAAATGTTTTGTAGCTCTATATAATTTGCTCGCCTTTATGTTCAAAGTCTTTTAAACTAAAGGCTAATTTGTTTTTTCTTGCATTCTTGCCATCATTTAGTAATGATGGAATATCTGACCCTAATCCTTTGTCTTTTAGAGTTTTCAATTTCTCATTTAAAAAAATAGTGAAATTTGTCCATTTAAATTTGTCTAATGATAATCCTATGAAGCACTTTGTGATGATAAACTATGTTAGGGCTATTGTTCTAACATGAGATTATCAACCAAACATCAGTCAAAGTGCTTATCATTTATCACTGCCCTGCATCTCCAATGATCAAACTCGATTACTCAGGGTTTCTGTTTAAAGTCCTTCATGTGAATTATTGCAGTTCTCTTCTGGAAGATCCTTTGCACAGTGGCACAGTGACAGCACCTATTCAAGGCATTTTGGAAGCAGCCCTGGGATCAGAAAGCTCTGGTAATACAATCCAGGGGGGTATGATCTGCAAATGTTTTGAAGAGTGGATTTAGTGGATGATGATGAAAGTATGAAGACTGGAGTTCTGGAATCCAGCAAGAGGTCAAGCCATCTCATGAAGAGCTCAGGAATATTGAATGGGAGTATGGTCCATCAGTCTTGTATGGTAGAATGCTGTTGTAAAGTTTGGACAATCAAAAGATAGTCTCTTAGACTAGGTGCTACTACAGGCTATCCCCAGGTTAAGGTAGGGTTCTCTTCCTGTGAACCCAACTGTTCACAAGCTGGAAGTGCAATTATGAACTGAGTTCCCACACAGCAGAAGATGCCTGCAGCCCCACTGCCACCAGCAAATCCATAATTCCAGTCTTCAAAACCATCATTCATATGTACAAGCTATAAATAAGCCGGGCATTCATAAATTGGGAAGGACCTGCAGTCCATTCCTCAGATCCTCTCCAATCCAAAGCATGACTTTACTGCCCCGTAGCTAGTTAAGTGAGAAAATAACATGGGAATTTTATTAGTAAGACCCTTTAATGTGTGTGTTGGACACTAATCCTGCATGTGTCAACAAAAGTAGGTTTCTCTCAGAAGACAGATAGATAAAGCAGTAAACTTACAAAAAAGTATATTTTATGAGGCGTGTGAATTAACATAGCCTTTTCATAAACCAGATTAATCTCTGAGTGCTTTTGCTCATGGCAAAATAATACATTCCCGGTACTATTCTCATCAGAAACTTTCATTGAAGTTTGAAGTTCCTGTATTGTCTGGCATACTGTATGAAGCAATCTCCTATTGTTGAGAGACTCAATTCAATTTTTGTAAGGCAGGGGAGAGGAAAAGCAGAAAGGGAAAAGCTGAGCACTTGCCTCTTTCCAAGCAAGTTTCCAAGCAAGACTGATTTGGTAAGCTGCCAGTTGTAGTTAACATGAACCCCCATGCCATGGTGTGTGAGTTACATCAAGTACATTGTTTAGCTAATTTCTGGTTTTAAATAAATGCCACTCTAGTCTCAAAGATGCTCAGTAATATCCTCAAAGACTTGCAGTGTCTCAAAAGTGAAGTGACCTGGGTGAAAATAAGGTCTTTTGATGCCTTAGTCAACTGCCATATTAACTTGACAGTGAGACTTGCTCTTTTGAGAACTGACTCTAATTTGCTATCACTTTCATCATATAAGTTAAGCCAAGTTCTCTCTTAATGCAGAAGTAAAGATCTCAAAATGTCGCAAAGCCATTACATTCTGAACAGCAACCTCATCATGCAAACTACCTGATCCCCATCTGAATCCTTAGATAATTTCCCCCATATCCCCTGTCTGCACAATTCTGATTTGAAGCATTTACATGAATAGATTTAGCAAAACATAACCCAAGATCC
>JAUZTB010000107.1:81231894-81244645 GCA_034780895.1 Rhynchobatus australiae | reverse complement strand
CAGGAAGGGTGAGTGACTAGGATGGGGGGCAGGTGGTTGGGTTTAGTTTTTGGATCTTGCATATCTGGTAGGACCTACACTGTTCTTGGGGTTTCTCAGTCAGATCGATTGGAAGCAGTCAGGGAGCATGTAGAGGTGGGGGAGGCATCAGAAGAGCTGGGATGTGTTATGTTTGTTCTTCATCAAGAGACAAACTTCACATGGGTTTAACATCAACATGTTATGAACCAACAACAGACTGGCTTGCTTTTCCTCTTTTCTTACAGCCACTTCCTGTTCCCCCATGTGACCCCTTGCATTGCCTACTGGGAACTGTAGTTCTTTATTATAACTGAATAACACATAATAACACAGGATGGTCAGCTGAAAAATCAGTAACCAAAGGATGGAGGTGGTGGGAGGTGCCTGGAGGTGAGGAGAAAGATTTTAAGCCAAGGGAGAGATTGCAAAGTGAAGAGAGGGAAGGAACAAGGTGAATGTCAGAAAGACAAGTGTTCGAGGTGCTGCTGGGGAAAGCTGATGTTGCTTGGGCATGTAGGAGAAGGAATTAGAAGGGTCGGGGATATTGACAGGGACATGAAAGGAGATTGGAGGCTGGACGGGGAGCAGTAAGGAGGGAGGACAAGTTCGGAAAGATAGGATTTGTTGATCACGGCTTGGGAATACAGTGTGGCAGAGGGATCCAATGTTAGGGCAGCTGTTGTCAATCAAGTATGGGTGAGTAGGCTGATCAAGGGAGTAGTTTAAAGGAAAGATGATGAGACAATGGAAGTACTCCTTCTCATCCCGCTCCACATGTGCTGAGAAGATCCATACCAGCTGAATTCAGCAGTCCCCAAACCCCCATCACTGGTTGAGATTCTCAGTGTCCAGGAAACACAACCAAACAATTATAATCATGTAGCCTCACCAAAATATTTAAATGAGTAGCTAACTCCTGGGACTCTGTGCAACGCCCATTAAAACTGGAAGTGGGCAGAATTAAGGCGAATTAGGTTTGTGTCTGAAATATTTAATATGTTATCTTCCCACCCAAACAAATCCAGCTGGTAAGTTTCCACCAATTCAGAAAGACCACAAATATTTCAGCCTCAAGCAGCAGCACAATGGAGTGCTAAAAATAACCATAGAATAAATGGTTTTCAATGTTTTCAAAAAGGAAAATATGTAAAGAAGACTGTGGTTGTAGCAAACCTTTACAGAGAACTCAGAGAAAGAGAATGAGAAGCCAAAAGTACTTTGCAAACTAGTAATGCTGGGAATGCACAAGGAACTCAGGGTAAATCAATTAGAGCATATGCAGTACCTCCCTGTGAAACAATTAGTCTTTCTTACTGGGCTGGGTCTGTTTGAATCAACTAATGTCATCTCTGTGTAATCCACTACATAAAACATTTTAAATATAAAGAACAATAATTAGAAATAAATACTGTCTTATTTCCATAAGTCAGTAAAATATATTTTAATTTTTTGTAGTTGCAGAGTAAGCCTCCATAAATCCAAGAAATGGATATTCTGTAATTACATAATTTTCTGTTATATTTGTCTTAGTTGCTACCACATATTGTCTATTCTAGCTAGCTGTCTGTTAATTTAATAACAAATCCTGCACCATTATACAGGCCAACAGCACCCTCTACACTCACTGGCTTGAATTTCTTGAACAGATGTAACATTTTCATTATTTATCAATGTTGGCACTGTTCTGTGGATTCCCAGCACTCACATTCGCCTTATAAGACTCCACCAAAAGAGCACAAATAAACCAGGCTACAGCAGTAGTGCAATGCAGAGCTGGATCCAGCCAAAATGGCAATGGTTTCAAAGTTGCAGAGCAGAAAAATAGACAAAAAAGCCTCACATACAGAAGGCTTTTATGTCAGTGAAGGGGAAGCCAAAAATATACAAAAAAAATAATGAATTAATTATTTAAATGTTTAGCTTTATTTAGACAGTCCATATGCATCAATTTAGTAGAAAAACTGTAAGTACAACTCTGGATCAATATTTGGATAGAAGAGGCTCTATTTAATCAGTTTCAACATACAAAAGCATCATTGTGTATGGTAAGGCAGGTTTAAAGCCCATCTGTTTTTCATAGAGACGGAGATGAAGTACATCAAATGTGGTATATTCGAAAGCTCTAAAGTAATCAATAACATCATTACAAGAGGAAAAAGGTAACTTCATTTGACTCCATTGCCATTTGTGTGAAATGGTTAAAAAGTCATGTTCTGTATGTCTTACGATTATCAGATCTATAATTAAAGGCAACAGAGGTTACATAGATTTGAAATGGATACCATCCTTACAGCATACAATAACTAGTTACACGAATCACATACAGTATCGGTCTCAAATAGCCATGGAGATTTTCATGTATTTTTGATTTGACTGGAATTTGATATCATTCAATTTGGCAAGTACTAATTAACCAGCTGTTGAAAAGGAATAGTTGTTGTACACAGTTTATACAGCTTAACTGATTCAAACTTGGTCTATTTTCAATGGAGGCACATCAAACCAATAATAGTGAACTAATATGTAAATTTATGGCTAACGTATATATTTACAAGAAGCCAAAATCATGGGCCCAGATTTTGCTTGCATGGGCCCACGGCCAGTGGTCATCCCCTGCCAGAATTTATCTAACTGTGATACAGAGGTCTGCTTATAGCATCCTAGGGTCCTGAAATGAGATCCTGAGTGCTGGCACAGGTATGGCAGACTACTGTAGGAGTACAATGCGGAGCTAGATGCAACAGAAAAGCCCCAACCCCGAAAATCCACTGACAGCTGTAAAAGCAGTCAGAGTTTTTAAATATTTCTGAATGCCTCTGAAAAAAATTCTAAAGAATGTATTAAAAAATAAAAAATTATTTTACGAGTTATATAAAACCTAAACTAAAGTTAATTTAATGTACAAATCATCTTAAACACTAAACAAAGCACAAATAGCACAAATAATTAAAAAGAGAGAACTTATCTTCCTCTCTGCAGCTCTATAATCCCTATTGAAACCCATGGGATCATGGATCCTTTGCCAGGACCATCCTATCACAGGAGCTAAGAGCCATGCCCCTGTGTAAATGTTGAAGAATATCAGCAAGAAGGATCTCTACCATTGTGGGGGCGGGGGGGTGGGGGGGTCTCAGCAACAGAACATTTCTGTTCATGTGCTGACTTAATGTTAAATTTACTACTTTCTCATTTCACTCCAAAAATATGCAGCACTCTTTCAGTCAATCTTTTTGACCTTGATGCTACAGATGTCTGCACTGATAGATCCATAACCCAAACAGTCATTGGAGGACAGATGCTCAAACTATCCATTTGGATGCATTACAATTCCTAGGCCTGTCGCACCTTTAGGTTCAGATACCCTTCCTTTTCATCTCTTGAAAATATTCCATATCATTTGATCCAGAAGATTAAGGAACTATTGAATTGATAGATTCATGGCAGATTGGATTCAAAATTGTCTTGGCCATAGAAGACAGAGGGTAGTGGTGGAGGGGTGTTCTTCTGACTGGTCTGTGACCACTGGTCTGTAACCAGTGGTGCTCTGCAAGGATCAGTGCTGGGAATTCTGTTGTTTGTGACATATATATAACTGTGATATATAAAATTTGCAGAGATGTGGATAGTGAGGAAGGTTGCCAAAGGATTCAGTGGAATATAGACCAGCTGGAAATGTGAGCAGAGAAATGGCAGATGGAGGTTTACACAGAGAATGGTAGGTGCCAGGAACATACAGTCAGGGGAAGTGACAGAAGACAATATAATAGCAACATTTATGAGGCAAGTTTTTTTATGCAGAGAGTGGTAGGTGCCAGGTATTTAGGCAGGCACATGAACATGCAGGGAATGGAGGGATATAGACCATGTGCGTGCGGATAGGATTAGTTTCATTTGACATCATGGTTGGCACAGACATTGTGGGCCAAAGGATCTGTTCCTGCGCTTTGCTGTTCTATGTTTTAACATCCAATCTTCTCTTTAAAGACTTGTCATTGCTCATGTAGCTTCAGCTCACTGAAGTTAAACCTTCTCCTGTTAATATTTTTAACACATTTTTGCTTCCTGCACTTTTCCTACTTTGAATTTTATGTTAACTTTCCCCCAGATGTTTCCCGCCGAGAATGCTGAAATTTCATTCCTTCAAACTACCTCCAGCTTTGCTGCCTGGCTCCTTGGAATGGAAACACACTGACCAAGCAAGTTCTCTGGTCAACTTTCCAGAAATTCATTCACTTTGTTCCTACACCAGTCTGAAGTCCCCATTATCGCAATTCTGTAGTTCTTGCTATTTTCTCAGATTTTATCAGGTGGATAAATCCCCAAGGTCTGACGAGGTATCCCTTTGGACCTTGTGGGAGGCTGGTGCAGAAATTGCAGGGGCCCTGGCAGAGATATTTAGAACATTCATAGCCACGGGTGAGGTGCCAGAGGACTGGAGGATAGCTAATGTTGTTCTATTGCTTAAGAAAGGCTCTAAGAATAAGCCAGGAAATTATAGGCCGGTGAGCCTTACGTCAGTCATGGGTAAATTATTGCAAGGTATTCTAAGGGACAAGATATATAAGTATTTGGATAGACAGGACCTGATTAGCGATAGTCAACATGGCTTTGTGCATAGCAGGTCATGTCTAACCAATCTTATAGAATTTTTCGAGGAGGTTACCAGGAAGGTTGATCAGAGGAAGGTGGTGGACGTTGTCTCAATGGTCCTTAGCAAGGCTTTTGACAAGGTCCCGCATGGGACGCTGATCGAGAGGTGAAGTCGCCTGGCATTCAGGATGAAGTAGTCAATTAGATTCAACGTTGGCTTAGTGAGAGAAGCCAAAGATTGGTAGTAGATGGTTGTCTCTCTGATTGGAGGCCTGTGATTAGTGGTGTGCTGTAGGAATCGTTGCCTGGCCTGTTGTTATTTATCATCCATATTAATGATTTAGATGATAATGTGGTAAACTGGATCAGCAAATTGCAGATGACACCAAGATTGGGGGCATGGTGGACAGCGAGGAAGGCTATCAAAGCTTGCAAAGTGATCTGGACCAAGTAGGAATATGGCAGATGGAATTTAGTGCAGACAAGTGTGAGGTTTTCCACTTTGGGAGGGCAAACCAGGGTAAGACTTGCACAGTGAATGGTAGGGCACTGAGGTGTGCAGTAGAACAAAGGAACCTGGCAATACAATGCACAATTCCTGAAAGTGGCATTACAGGTAGACATGGTCGTAAAGGGAGCTTTTGGCACATTGGCCTTCATAAATCAGGGCATTGAGCACAGGAGTTGAGATGTCATTTTGAAGTTGTATATGACATTGGTGAGGTCAAACTTAGAGAATTGTGTGCAGTTCTGGTCACCCACCTACAGGAAAGATATCAATAAGCTTGAAAGAGTGCAGAGAAAATTTACAAGGATGTTACCGAGACTTGAGGACCTGAGTTATAGGGAAAGGCTGAATAGGTTAGGAATTTATTCCCTGGAGCGCAGGAGAATGAGAGGTACGCAAAATTATTTTCCCCTCAGGTTGGGTGAGACTAGAACCAGAGGTCATAGGTTTAGGGTGAAAGGTAAAATATTTAAGGGGAATCTGAGGGAGAATGTCTTCACTCAGACGGTGGTGCGAGTGTGGAACGAGCTGCCCGTGGAAGTGGTGGATGCAGGTTCAATTGTAACATTTAAGAGAAGTTTGTATATGTGCATGGATGAGAGAGGTATGGAGGGCTATGGTCCAGGTGCAGGTAGATGGGATTAGGCAGAAAACCAGGCTAGCATGCACTAGATGGACCAAAGGGCCTTTCTCTGTACTGTAGTCCTCTACGACTCTATGACTTGCCAATCTACTCCAAGATTTAACCATTTCATTGCATTCTTTTGCTGTGATCAATGTTGCCATCTACTCCGTATTTTCCTTTTCGTGCCTTTATTGTACTATTAGATAATCACAGCCAGGAGAGGTTCCCTATCCTCACTTTCTTTGAGCTAGAACATCAATACTGCCAGTCCCATGTGCAACTTGGGCAGCTCACCCATCTTACTTACCTCTCATTATATGCATTTCAAACCTATCTTAGAAGGCCTTGCATTTGTCTTGTCAGATCCCTCGTGTTTATAAACCTATCTTTACTCTGGTGCGATTGGCCTTTTCTAGTCTTCCATGTAGCCTCTAACTCAGAGTTTCACCAGTTTCATCCTGGCACCCTTCTGTCTGCCAAATGAGCTTAAGTCATTTTCTACTATATGAGTTAACTTTCCTAAAAGGATATAATATAGATCAGCACAATACTTCCAGTGGAATGGCTAGAATCTATTTCAGAAGCAAAGGTCAAAGTTATGTTGAATATAATGGGTAAATGGGAATAATGATGGGGAAAATTAAGGCATAAATTGGAAGCTTGAAGTCCCACACCACCAGGTTCAAGAACAGCTACGTTCCTACAACTATCAGGTTCTTGAACCGACCTGCACAACCCTAACCCTACCTCAGCAATAGAACACTACGGACCACCTCTTGCACTGCCATGGACATGTCTTTGATTGTGTCTTTGTTGTTTTATTTTGTACCAAGGTCGTGTTTGAACAGTCGTTTTTTTTTTCTTTTTTTCCTTAATTATACAGTATGGTATAATTTTAGTGTAATTTACTTTCTGTTTGTTGTCTGTACCTACATGCCTGTGGTGCTGCTGCAGGCAAGTTTTCATTGTATTGTGCCTCACTGTACTTGTGTATATGTAAATAAACTCGACTTGACTAAACTTGAGAGTTATAGGATGTCTGGTTTAAGGCAAAAGGAAAACAAAAATCTGGGAAAGTTTAAAATGTGACTCAGTTTGCCTCACACTACTTCTCGTCCCCACCAACCTGCTCCAGGGAAGCAAGTTGTATATTTAAATATTTTAATGAAACTGTAGCCTATGATCTTATCTGTGTTTCAGACTCAACACTGGGTGGCAGGGCCAGAAGCACTCTACGGCAGAACAAACAAACCTGTCAACCTTCCCAGTGATCTGAGCACACATCTTACACCCAGCTAGGCCACCATTACTGGTCCTCAGCTCTCTCTGCAGCCCCTCTGTTCTCTAACCAAATCTCTTCAAACTCTCCAAGACTCTTGCCGCTCCAGATTATCTCATCTCCATTCTCTCTGCAACCTCCTCATCACTGTCACCAATCTCTCTCTAAATTCCTGCGATGCCCTTCCTTTTTCTTGACCAAGTCACAGTGTCTGGATGCATCACAGCTTGGTATGGCAAATGCTCTGCCCAAGACCACAAGGAATTACAGAGAGTTGTGAACACAGACTAGTCTATCACGAAAACCAGCCTCCCCTCCATTGACTCCATCTACACTTCCCGCTGCTTCAGGAAAGCAGCCAACATAATCAAAAGCCCCTCACAGCCCAGTCATTCTCTCTTCTCCTGACTTCCATCAAGCAGAAGCTACAAAAGCTTGTAAACATGTACCACTAAACTCTTGAACAGAACTCTTGTACAATAAAGATGAACTCTTGATCTCACAGTCTACCTCACCATGGCCCTTGCACCTTATCTGCCTACCTGCACCACACTTTCTCTGTAACTGTAACACCATATTCTGCATTCTGTTATTGTCTTTCCTTTTGTACTATCTCGATGTACTTACATTTAAAATGATCTGTCTAGATGGCTTGCAAAACAACCTTTTCAGTGTATCTCAGTACGTGTAGCATTAATAAACCAATTACTAATCACCAATTATCCAGTAAGCTCGAGGTTTGCCTTGTTATCTCGAGGCCAAATAATACAAATGTACTTTTTCATGGCCAGCAACCATTTCTGCACCATGATTCATCAGGGAGCCAAGCCTGTCCAATAGGGTAGCTTCTTGGAAGGAGCAACAACCCTGTTTACAAACAGCAAGGTCACAGTATTTCACGGCAAAAAGGGGCTTGCTTGGCCCATAATACCTGTTCCATCTCTTTGAAAGAACAGTGCCCCAACTACTCTCCTACATGTTTATTCTCAAGAATATATCAGAATCTGAATTACTTTCTAAATTGCCGTCACTATTTTTTGGGCAACATATTCCAGGACATAACTCGCAGCATGAAAAAAATTCCCTTCTTATCTCTGATTTTTTGATCATGAATGGAAAGTTTTCCTTTATTTACTCTGCCAAGATTGCTAATACCTCTACTAAATCTTCCTGCAACCTTTATGTTCGAAGGAGAAAAAATGCCAGCTTCTCCACTCTGTCCACAGTATTCAGGGCCCTGGTCCCTGGTATATTAAAGGTAAATCTCCTCTGTATCTTCTTCAAGCTCCTGACGTTCTTCCTAAATTATGAACACAATACTCCGGGTTGAGCTGATTTAGAAGGATCTTGCAATTTTTACTTGTTTCTGTACTCTATACTTCCATTCATATAATCAAGGATTACATATGTTTTGAATTAAACAGCATTATCAACTTGACTCGCCGTGTATAAAATTTGCAAATGTGAATCCCAGGTCTTTCTTCCTGCAATACTACTAAATTCAACCATTTAGTGTATTTTGCATCTCACACTTCACCCTGCATTAGATTTTCTACGCATGTGCTTTTTATCTACTTTCCTTGGTTTATGTTCTTCTGAAGTCACCTTACACCTAATGGTGAAGGAAGTGAACTTGGACAGAGGGATGTTTGTAATGAGCATCTGTTGGCTTGAGCCTGAAGGGAGATGGAGGGAATATGTATCACTGAACAAGTCTGGGCAAAGAGAACTTCAATTAACTGAGAAGGGGTTGGGGAAGTGCCAGTTATAAACCAAGAGGTTTGAAAGGAAAAACTAAAAAGATAGTGTAATGAATGCGACATAGTACGTATAGAAACTAAGGTGGGAACATTGAATTAGGAGAATGAGTGTTGAGATAACATCTGGAAAATTAATAGGTTGGCTAGTTAGTTGAAAAAGCTAAATGATTTTGTTTAGGGTTAAAAATCTGTCCTTGGTTAAGTATAATAAAACTTAGAATTGAGCACAATGCATTATTGATAATATATAAAAAAAACAAAAGATTCTGCAAGGCCATTCATCACCTAGCCCACCCAACCTCTCCACACAGTAACATGGAGCAATATCGTCTGTCATCAATTGAATCTCCTGTCTTTGATTTTTTTTTGAGCATGTTTATTTTCTGTAAAACAGCTGTAGGAAGCATTTTGGATTTGCCAACAGCTTAAGTTACTTGTTTTGACATTTCTTTGGCTTATAATATTTTACGTTTCTTTGGGTCATCAAATCTTTGTCGCCATGTTACTTTTATTTTGATATGGTTGTTTTTAACTTCTGCCAAAGTTCTAGGTTAGTATATGTGGTGCACAGTTAGACAATCTCAATTTAGCAACCGTTGAGGTGCGACAAACTGGCCAGTGCCAATGCAAAAGTGAAATAACCCAGCAACCCTGGACTAGATTGTTGTTGAATGACCTCTTCCAGAATGAGCACATATGTCCTTGGATGAAGACAAAATTCAACACTGCGCAATAGTCATTGGTCAAGTAGCTTGACCAGTAAAGGTTCAGATGTGATGAATGTTCCCTGGTGTACTGAAAGCTACAATGTAATTGTAATGTAGCAGAAGTCAGTCCCTAGGGAAAAAAGACTTGGTATTTTTACAAATCAGCTGAGTTTATTTGGTCTACTAATTTTGTGACTCATTCATCAGTTTAAAATCATAATTCTAAATGCAACACTAATTTGTGTTCGACTGTCCAATTTAGCAGGATCATTACTGAACAATTCAATGTGCTAATTGAAATATTGTATCATGAATCTGATGCAATTTTCATTATCTTCAGTTCAATAATTGATAGCTGGCTTGTGGCTGGAAACTCAGCACTAAACACACAAACCATTGTTTGGGGAGGATCCCAGCCTTTATTTGCCTTGGACAATGAAGACTATGTCCCATTTTGTACGTGTGTTTTCACACAACTACAGTGGAAGGCATTTGCTCATATTTAAAGCTGGTCGAGCATTGCAGGAACATTCAAAGGTGGGCAAAATGAAGCTGCACTGAAGCCCAGGTGCTCCAGGTCCTTTAACAATCCCCAGTGAAAGTTTTCAAACCCTGGTTCACTGAGCAACAAATTTAGACAGATACTTCTCAACAGTACAAAGAAAATTCTGTGCCGAAAAGCTTAATCCAGTTTTATTTTTCTCCCTGACTGCTGCTAAAGGGTAGGACTTTCACATAACAAAAGCTGGACTAGGAGAGAACAGCATCATTTTTCCAATGTTCTTTTTACAGATATTAAAAAATTACTGACATAGTGACTAAAAAAATTTATTGTATAACATTGTTAATTTAAGTACATAAAGTTTCAATATTGTGATTACAACAGTGAATCGGCCTTTTAATTGATAAAGATTGAAGCACTGACATAATGCAAGACTAATAAAAGGATACAAAGAATAAAAGAAAAACAGATGTATGAATCAGTTTTTCACAACATAATTTCAGAAAATTTAATAGTCACCAAATGCGTTAGGTAACTTGTTAATATTTAGTAATGCATCGTCACTGCATGCACGACTGTTCCCTGAGGATGTTTCAAGTTCTGCCATGAGAAAATCAGTGTAAAATGGTGACACTAAGTAAATCACCCTAATTTATCAAACTGTCCCCATTGTTAAGCATCACACACTTCTTTAAGTAGTTTTCTTCACCAATATTTCTGTGGCATGTACTAACTACAGTATAAGCCATTTTGGAAACAGATTATTTCTTCTTCTTTATATGGCCTCCATGATACGCTGCAGCTAATGCTCTCAAAATGCTATGAAATGGCGGATTGTGCTGAAAGTCAGGAAATGAAACCGGAGCCAGTGCAGTTGAAAGGTTAGACCTAAAACACGGATTTTAGAGAAGTGTGCCGGAATTAAACTTCTTTGGAATGGAGTTGTGCTGTTTTGACTGTTATCTGATTACTATAGTATATTTTAACGTTATATTAACTGGCAACTCACTGATAAAAAAATAATAAAGTTTGTTTACTGCACTAAAGCTGGGAAAATCAAAATAGATCAGAAAAGGTGTACATGACAGAGTTGATTCAGCCAATAAAATAGAATTATTTTAAAACTTCAGGATTAAAGTAAGCTTTTTTATAATGTTTTAACTATTTAAGCCTATTATAAATATTAATTAGAATATAGAATCCTATACTGATTTACATTTTATTATGAAATCTTTATTTAATTTGGAACAAATCTGCAACATCACCCTGCCTGTAACTGCAAGAAACTGCAGAGAATTGTGGACACAGCTCAGCACATCACAGAAACCTTCCCTCCATGGACTCTGCCAATACTTCTCACTGCCTCAGTAAAACAGCCAGCAGAATCAAAGACCCCGTCCAACTTGGACATTCTCTTTTCTCCTCTCTCCCATGGGGCAGAAGATACAAAAGCCTGAAAGCACGTACCACCAGGCTCAAGGACAGTTTCTATCCCGCTGTTTTAACTCTATTGAATGGTTCCCTAGTACAATAAGATGGACTCTTGACCTCACCATCTACCTCGTTATGGCCTTGCACCTTATTGTCCACCTGCACTGCACTTTCTCTGTAGTTGTTACACCATATTCTGCATTCTGTCATTGTTTTACCTTGCACTACCTCAATGCACTGTGTAATGAATTGATCTATATGAACGGTATGCAAGATAAGTTTTTCACTGTACCTCAGTACAAGTGACAATAATAAAACAATTCCAATTTCAATATTGTCCTCAACACAGGTACACCGCTTAGTGTTTCCCCGCACAAGGCTGATTCTCAACAGTGCTCTTGGTTCTGAAGTCCAAGCACACACAGGTAAAAACTCAACATACTTTACAAAAGACATCCAATCGGGCTGTGCGTTGCAAACCTGGCACTCCCACACCAATGAAGCTCAGAGCAGTGGGGAGGGCAGGGGTCTGTGCCAGGTTCCTAGCACAGCAGCTCTGCCAGTAACAATGGGAGCCATGCACAGAGAGTGGAAGGTGAACAACACATCCGAAACTACCCATCCAGCTGGTCAAATACCACTTGCCACACATGTGGCAGAGTTTACAACTGCAGCTAACTCAGAACCCACAGAACTGGAGTGGAAGCAGGTCATCCATGACCACGAGGAACTGCCTAAGAAGAAGAATGCCCCAGGATTCCATCTTTTGACCTTTCTTCCCCATTTCCTCCTTTAATTCATAGCTCAACAATTAATCTTTTGAACATTGGCCCATTTACTTTTGATGTGACTTAGCATCAAATTTTGTTTGATAACATTTCTTTGAAGCATATACGACATCTTAAAGGTGCTCCATAAATGTATGTAGGTAGTGATAATTGCTGTGGCAACTAGACTTTTCCTTATCTCTCTTCAAAATCGAAGGTTTTTATACATAATAGTGCTGTGAACAATAAACAGTTTCAATATCTTCTCATACGTGTCAAGAAGGCATTTTAACCCATGCAGAATTTCTTAATTATTTATGGCACAAAAAGTCTCAAAAAGTGCTCTGACTGGGCTGTAGGAAAACTCAATAGTCAGTCCACAAATGCAAAGTACTGCGAATCAGAATCAGGTTTATTATTATGTCGTGAAATTTGTTGTTTTGCGGCAGCAGTACAGTGCAAGACATAAAAATTACTAAAGGTTACAGATAGATAGATAGATAGATAGATAGATAGATAGATAGATAGATAGATAGATAGATAGATAGATAGATAGATAGA
>JAUZTB010000107.1:81198465-81208589 GCA_034780895.1 Rhynchobatus australiae | reverse complement strand
CAGTGATATTATACAACAGTTTATTTTAAAATAGCACATAACTATCACTATAAAACAATATAACATTTATATGCCAATATTGCAGAGGCTGATACCAACCCAAAGCAAATAAACCATTAGATTCGGAATGGTCAATTATAATTTTAATAAGCTGTAGATGCTGGTAATATGAAACAGAAAATGCTGTAAACATCTGCAGACCAGGCAGCATCCGTGGAAAGAGAAACAGAATTAATATTTGAGGTTGAAGACCTTTGTCAAAACTGGTCATTGATACTCTGATATTCACGTGGGTGTGAGCTGCACAGCAAGACTTGGAACTGGAGCAAAACAAAACTCAGCGTGTCAGGCAGCATCCAGATGAAGGATCTCAACCCAAAATGTTGACTGTCCATTTCCCTCCACAGATGCTGCCTGACCCGCTTAGTTTCTTCAGCAGTTTGTATTTTGCTCCAGATTTCAGCATCTGCAGTCTCTTATGTGTCCAAGTTTTAATAAGGGATTCTGATTTAGAGTTGCACTTCCAGTGAAGCCCTGTGTAAACTTGGATTAATTCTGATGCAAGGTCATCAATCTGTCACATTAACTCAGTTGATGACCCCAAGAGCATTTTTGCATCAAGATTCTCCCAATCTCCATCCTAACAGACACTCCCTTTGTTCTCTCCACACCCCTCCCCTTCTCTACAACTGGTTTTCTCACTTTACCAGTTATTTTGAAAAGTCACCAACCAAATCCATTAACTGTTTCTCTCACTCTCCACAGATGCAGCCTAACCTGCGGATTCTTTTCTTCAACATTTTCTGTTTTTTTGCATTTTAAAGCACCTTTCATTATTTGCAAGAGCAATGTTAGCCCCTGGAAACCCTAAGGATCCCTACTTGTTTAAGTGGCGTGTTTACCTCGGATAACTATTGATAACGAAATCGAATACACTTAAGTTACGCTGGAGAAAATATTTTTTTCATGCTTCCAGTACAAGGAAGCGAAACCCAAATGTTCCTGACATGAAATATAAACACCAATCTTTGTTCAACTGGCAAGGATGGCCGTAGGCTGAAATATAATCAATGTATGAATCTCGATTACGAGTAGTATTTTATAGCAAATCCGGTGTCATCTCGGTGAGACAAATCCCTAAAAGGAGGGACAGAAGTATATTCACGGACACTCTTGTAACGTGCTGTCGAGACCAACACAATGTAACATCGGCTGAGGAAAAGAAAATACACTGTTGTAGGTCTTGCCGCTTGTTCATTCAACCATTAAAATAATCAGCAAAGGGAGTTTGTTACATTTGAAAGGTTTTAAGGAGAGCAAAGGGATTCTGTAATGGATGCGCTATATCCAATGTTAATACAGTACTAGATTGACATTGTGAATTCGAGTGATCGCCTTCATCTCTTACTGCATTGGTTAATGTCTTCCCTTACTTGATTAAATTACTTCAGTGTGCCTTTAATGGCGTTGGCTGCCTGGATGCATTATATATTGATACACAAGAGACAAAGATGCAATAACCGGAAGGTTTTACATTATTGATCCTAAGTGAGTGCGATTGCAGAAGCAACCGTGGTTTTCGCCGCTGCATTCAAACCATAACTTTATAGTAGTTAAAACTGTTGTGAGGATAGTTTTAATCGTCACTATTATTTAGTTTATCAATTATCAAAAAATGCCAAAAACGTATTATCATTTTTAACGTTCTGCTTGAATATACCAGATTGTTTTGAAAGGAGTGAGTCGACGAGAAGCAGCTGTTTACGTTCACAACACGTTGCTTTGCAATTTACCCAATTCTGTTTCAAACTGGGTTATGGAAGCTGAACGACTAAAAGCCTTTTTCCATAATTCTCAGTTGATGCTTTTCAGAAAAGCTTTTAGTTCCTTACACTTTTTGGGCTTCGGATTTCTCTTTAAAACAGCAGCAAAAAATTGTAATCACATGCTTCAACCTTCTAGAAGATTCTCTGAAACCGCCAGCTCACCCAGGCAGGAAATGCAGAGCTTCCCGTCTGCCGGCTGTTTACACAGAGAAACTTTCCAGCGGCGGCGCGGACCGGACCATTGCAAAGGGGCGCTGCAGGCACAGCCACACATCAATGCTGCAGCCGCATCAAAATGAACAAAAAAACACCGGGCATTGCTCTCGCATTTCTTTATGGCCAATAAACGGCAAGGAGTGATGAGAGGGTGAAAACAGGCTTTAACATGCGAAGAAACATCGCATTGTTCTGGCTGCTAATTTCCACCATTATTTATTGATGAGTACAACAATCTCCACATCTGCAGCTGGGGACATTGTTCCTGCTTCAAACGCGGACAAAAAGCTTCGCCCCCACCCCCCACACAAACTGCCTGCAGCGCAGAAACCACCCATGGAGAAAAGCCGCATTATCCCAAACACCAGCAGAAGCCATTTTGCGGACTCCCTGCTTCACTCAGCCTGCTGGGGTAAGATAATGTGGGGAAACTCGGCCGGCGATAGGTATTGCCGGCTGCCGAACACTTTCAGTGCCTGAAGTCAGATTATTTCGAAAGGTCGATCTGCAGTCATGAAAATTAGTTTTAACAAAGGTCAGATCGAAGGAATCAACGCACTTGCATTAAAAGCCATTTTTAAAAGGATTAATAATTAGAAATACAATTAATGGGAATATGCTCTCACTTCAACACCGGCGGTCAGTACAGCAACTGCAATTTCCCCATCCAAGTTTTAACTGAATGCAAAAACAAAGCATTTTATTGTCTAATATCACGACGAACCGCACAACATATTCCTTATGGTGGCCCGCGATACTGACTTTACTACGAAATTACATCATAATCCGCTAACAAAAATAAATTAATATATTAGATCGAAAAGAAGATTTTCTGTTTGAGCTTCGCCAGTTTAGGAGTGCGGTCACCAGCAACAGACATTGCGACCCATTACCCAATGCAGACACGAGGGCGGGACCTGAGTGATTCACTGTCACCGCTGGCACGTTTATCTGCCTTAAACATCTAGTTGCAACAATAGTTGTTACACAGCGAAGACTGAATGCTAACCATGCACTCTCCAGGGACGAGTTCTAATTCCCCTCACCCACCAGGCGACCAGCAAATGAGGGAGAGCCAACTGCACGTAAAACCATGCAGTCAACTTGTCTATGTATGTTTGTGCAAATGATTCACCCAGCCTACGAAGGTTGTTAACACAGGAATTGCAGCCCTCGCTACCCACTGTGTAAAGTGCCAGAGTAGTCGGTTTACGCCCTGCTTTGTGTCTCTCCTTTGTACTGGCACATTTCTCTGAGCTGAGCAGCGGCGTTTTACAAACAAGTCATTGTGCTGGAGCCTTTACAAAGCAAATGATAAGGCTTTTTGGTGCCCAATATTCAGCAGATTCTGGTTTAATCATTTGGCTCCTTTGCAATTGGCAACTCATACGCGCAGCAACAGAAACAGCTCGAGTGCGGCGTGTTGGCGCAGAGCGCGGCGACATAAATAGCTGCTAAGTCAGTAGGTGGACTGTCATGGTAACGGATTTCAGGCTTGATGTCACGGATAGTTTCCATAGCAATGAGCCTGGATTTCATGTCGCAGCATGAGGTCAATATTTCCATGGAGATAGGCTGGGTGTGTGCTGGTCCGACCCTTTAATGAGGGTCTGCATTCTGTAAGGGGGAGGAGGGAGCCTGAATTCATGTTTATTTCGTAAATCCAGACGCCTAATGCTTTGTGTTAAATGAGCTTTTTGTGTGTGGGAGGGGGGAGGCAGTACTGGTTAGGATTTTGTCCAGTGGGGAAGAGCCACATTTTAGTGAAGATTCAGCAGTTGCACAGTTCTTGTTTTCCCGTGTGCACAGCAAAACCCAGAGCCAAGCCTTGGGTCACACCGCGGAGTTCACTGACTAAATAATACAATTTTACGCGATTATTTTTTTTAAGATGATGATTAGACCCGCACAAAAGAAAGCAAACGAGGGTGCAAGATGTGATCTTGGCAGCGTGATTCATAGGATATCCTAACCTTAGTCCGCAGTCATAGTTTGGGAGCATTGTGTGTATCCAAATCATGGTATCTCTTGACAGCTATGAACAAATGTTCGTTAGATTCTAATTATATTAGGTACAGATATTCGACTGTAAACAATACCGGGAAAAGGCAAGTATGGTTGGTTCTTTGTTGTGCTGGATCGGAGCGCCAAGTATGTTGAAAATTGCCTGCATCTGCTGCCACCTGGTGCTTCAGACACCCACATACATCACAGGCGGCGGTTGCTTTCATTAGCTGCACTAATTGCAATTTTAAGTAAGTAGGTTTCTGCAGAGAAAGAATCTGCATTTATAATATTCACACGACGAACCGAAGGTCATTATAGAAAGGTCATTACTTTTAAAGTGTTTTTTAAGACAAACGTAGACATTTGAACATAGCAACAAGAAATAGAATCATTGAATGATTTTTTTAAAAATCAGACAAATAAGCATTTAAGGGCTGTGATACGTGCAAGACTAGTGTTTATTGGCTATCCGTAATAGCTCCCGACAAAAGTGGTTGTAAGTGCTTTCATAAACCATTGCATTCTTTCTTTAATTCCAGACCCAGAACTGACGAAGGAACAGCAATATATTCTGAGACAGATGGTTGATGACTTGCTGGGGAATTTTCAATTGTTGGTGTTTCCTTTGCTCCGACTGCCCTTGTAATATTTGTGTAGTCGGTGATAGATATCGTGGGTTTGGGAGATGCTGTTCAAGAAGTCCCAGTGAGTTGCTGCTGTGCACCTTCTAAATTTACACTTAAGTGAAAATACAAAAAAAAATACAGATGCAATAAATCTAAGGCAAAAACAGAAAAAGCTGAAAATACTCTTTTTATTTCTAAATTTACACATTGGATCAACAATAGGATGGCAATGGAGGGAGTAATGGCCAATCTGGTACCAAGGGTAAAATGAAGTGATCTGCTTTGTCCTGGATGGAGTCAGGTTGCTTTGGTATTGTCAAAATAGCAAACTCTAAGATGTGGAGAGTGACCCATTGTATTACTGACGTGCTGTAAAGGTGGAAAGGCCAAGGGCAGGGTTCAAGGGATAAGTCACATGTTGTCAGGTACACAGCTTCTGGCTAGCTCTGGTAACCACGATGTATATGTAACTGGCCCAGTTAAATTTTTGACCATTGTCTCCTCGTGATCTGTCACAGATTTGCCTGTGGTTTTCCTGTTCCACATTTTCCAAATCTTATCAAATGGCTAGTAATTGAAGGTTTTAAAAAAAACTGCAGATGGAGGAACTCTGAAACAAACAGAAAATACTGGAAACACTCTGCAGGTCAGGCAGCACATGTGGAAAGAGGAACGGTTAATGCTTCTGACCTGAGACCCTTTGTCAGAACCGATGACCCTGATGAACTGTCTGGACCTGAAACATTAACTGTTTCTCTTTCCACAGATACAGCTTGACCTGCTGAGTATTTCCAGCATTTTCTGTTTTTGTTTCTAATAAAATTGGCCTTGCCCCAAAATAAAACTTTTACTTCCAATCTATCTTGGTCTCTTTCCCAAGCGAAGTCTAATTGAATTAATATCACTGCCCTCACAATGCTCTGCCACTGCCCCTTTCCACCTGCTCAGGCTCTTTCCCTAAAACAGTCCAATACTGCCCTGTCTCTTTTTGAGCCTGCTATGAATTGATTACAAGATGCATTTTGTGGAATTCTGCAGCATCAGTATCCTTTACTTCGCCTGCGTTCCAATTTTTGTGAGGTTGATTGAATCCTCAACTTATATTTCCTTGATGGACCGAATATTGCTCTCCCTGTCCCTTTGCCCAGAATTGTTGCACACGGTCCGATCCCCTTTCAACCTGCTTGGTCCAGTTTCACTGGCCTTCTGCGTCACATGATGGGTAGAGATCTAATAGCCTAGGCATCTTTTCTCTAGACTTTAGAAGGATAAAAGGTGACCTAATGGAAAAGTACATAATACTTTGGGAACTCATCGTGGGGGAGGCAGGGAGGATGTTTCTTCTGGCTAAGGAATCTAGAACTAGGGGTCACAGTATCAAAATAAGGGCTAGGCAATTTAGAACTGAGATGAGGAGAAATCCCTTCACTCAGAGGGAGGCAAATCTTTACAACTCTCACACAAGGAAGGCTGTCTGTCTTTCTATAGATTGATAGATCTCAGGATGGGATTGGAAACGATTGTGGGGATTGGGCAGGAAAATAGTGCTGAGGTAGAAGATCAGCCGTGAACTTGACAAACGGCAGAGCTGGCTCATGGAGCGAAGTGCCCTATTGCTACTCCTGCTTCTATATACTTAGGTTGTTATTCCTGAGATCAGTGACAAAGTCTGAGGCATAACAGGGATTCTGACAATGCGGTGAGGAGGCCTGCCCCCAAAACAGCCCTGCCAGCCAGCAAAGCCGTGCATCAGCTTTGCTTGTTGTTAAAGTTGTGAAATGACTTGATCATTATTAAAAACATCCTTGGCAGTTAAAAACATTTAAAATGTCAGTTAGGAACAATTAAAATTGAAGTAAGTAATTACATCATTTTTTTTAAATGAAAAAAAAGATAAAAGGTGTTATATCCAGAGAACCAGGCAAAATTGCATTGATTACCCCATTCAGTCAAACTTTGTGGCCACACTGCCTCTTTGTCTGGAATTGATTCCAAAAAGGTGGTTGTGAGAAATAAGCCAAAAAATTGTATTTTCATGTTCTTGGGTAGCTCCTTGGATTATCTCCTGTAAGAAATGTGGGGAAAGTGGCAGATTCTCTTTCCAACAGATTGGAAGGAGATTCTAGTCTGGAGAGATGTGCCAGAACTTCCTAGTTGAACTCTATCACTATCACTATCAGGATCTGGACATATAGCAAAACAAAAAGTTCAATAACTCGACCAGAGCCCCAAACTGGGCAGATTGAACCTCATTAGGGACAGGACCAATATCCTTGCAAGGAATGTTTCTGGTACTATTGGATTTAAATTAGGCAATGGTGCAAGGCAATGATAAGGATAATAGTAACCTTAGTATATCAAGAAGGGGCAGAGCATGCAAGCATATGAGTGTTCCAGCAAATAGAGGTAGGGTAAGGAAAAGTGAGGCAGAGGATAACGGCCCAGAGTTGCCATTGTGATTGGAACTCATATACAACAGGGATTGGTGCTGAGACCCTTGTTGTTTGCTATATAAATGGTAACAATTTGGATGTCAATGTAGGAGGTACAGTTAGTAAGTTTGCATATGGCACAAAATTGGTGGTGTTGGTGTTGTCTTTGACAACAGAATGATATTGTTGAGTTTGTAAGATGAGTAGAGCAATGGTAGATGACATTTAATCTTGAAAAATGTGAGTGGATGCAACTTGGAAGGACCAATTAGGTTAGGATATATAAACAATGAAGGGCGCACCCTGGGATGTTCTGAAAAGCAGAGGGACATTAATGTAAGTGTTCAAGGATCCCTGAAGGACAGAACACAGGAAAATGGTTAAGAACTCATATGGAATATTTGCCTTCATTAACTGGGGAAAAGAATATAATAATAAAGAGATTAAGGTACAACTATATAAACCATTAGTTAGGCAACAGGTGGAGTAGTGTGTGCAACTGTGGTTGCCACACTACGGGGAGGGTACAACTACACTGGAAGATGTAGAATAGATTCACCAGGATGTTGCCTGAAATAGAGCATTTCAGCTGTGAGAAGAGACTTGGTAAGCTAGGTTTGTTTTCCATGAAGGGTATAAGACTGAATAAGGACCTGATTGAGATAAAGAAAATTGTTAGGGCAAAGGCAGGTTAGATAGTGTGAAACCTTTCCCTATAGCAGAAGTGTCTAAAACAAAAGGGCATGGGCTTAAGGTAAATGGTAGGAAACTTAGAGGAGATTTGAGGAAGAATTTTTTTTACCCAGAGGGTGGCTGGAATCTGGAACACACTGCCTGAGCAGGTGGTGGAGGCAGGTACTCTCACCACATTTAATTAGTGTTCAGATGAGCACTTGAACCACCTTGGCATGGAAGGCTGTGACCAGAGTTCTGGAAAATGGGATTAGTATAGAAAGGTACATGATGGCCAGCATGGACAAGTCTTTTTCTGTATTGTATGACTCTGACTCTATGATAAGATAGAATAGTTGGCTCTTTGTCTGGATGCACACAGCATTTGTAACAAGATAGATAAGTTGACAGCACAAATAGAAATAAATGGATATGACTAATGGCCAATACAGAGACGGGGTTGCAAGGTGACCAAGGCTGGAAACTGAATATTCAGAGCATATGACATTTCAGAAGGATTGGCAGAAAGGAAAAGGCAGTGGGGGTAGGTCTGTTAATAAAAGAGAATGAGTTAATGGAGTTGTTCCCAGGATGGCTTCTTAGAGAAATACATCGAGGAACCAACTAGAGGACAGGCTATTTTTGATCTGGTATTGTGTAATGAGACAATTAATGATTTCACTGCATCAACTCCTCCTGGAAAGAATGATCACAGCATGGTAAAATTTCAAAATCAGTTTGAGGGTAAGAAAACCTGAATCTGAAACTAGTGTTTAAAAGCAGTTATGAGGGCATAGTTGGCAAAATGGACTGGGAAAATAGATTAAAGAGTAAGATAGTAAATCAGCAGTGGTAGACATTTACGGAAATATTTCATAAGTCTCAGCAAAGGTACACTGCAATGAGAGACGAAGGCTAAATAAAAAGGAAGTACAACTGGGGCTGACTAAAGATGTTATCAAATTGAAAAAAAAGGACATTCAAAGTTGTGAAGATAAGTAGCAGGCCAGAACATTGGGAAACGTTTAGATAGCAGCAAAGAACGAGCAGTGTGGACTCACTGGGCCGGAAGGGCCTGTTACTGTGCTGTAGAAATAATAGAGGGATAAGACAAAATATAGCAGTAAAAGAACAACTAATAGAAAAATGACAGTAAATGTTTGTAAAGGTATATAAAAAGGAAGTAGCTAAAATAAACATTGGTCCTTTAGAGGACAAGACTAGGGAATTAATAATGAAAAATAGAGAAATGACAGAGATTCTAAGAAATTATTTTGGGTAGGCCTTCATGGTAGAAAACACTGAAAACTTCGCAATAATGAGATAATTAAGTGCTGTAGAGAAGGAGGAGCTTTAAACAGTTTCTGTTACTTGAACAACACCAGTTGGCAAACTAATGGGGTTAAAGTCCAGCAAGTAACCTGGACCTGATGGTCTGCATCCTCAAGTCTTGAAGGAAGTGACTGTAGTGACAGAGGATGGATTGCTTGTAATCTACCAAATTTTGCTAGATTCTGGAGAAGTCTTGGAAGAAAGCAGGAAATGATAGGCTAGTTAGTCTAACATCTATCAATGGGAAAATGCTGGAATCCATTTTTAGTGACATATTTAGCAAATCATAAGACAATCAAGCAGAATCTTCAAGAGCACTGAGCTACTGTTTGGTAAATCTTTCAAGAGAATTCTAGCCCCTTTGATTGTTGGTAATGTCAGGAACCCCAAACACCATGAATTTAAGTCTTGGAATCCCCACCAAATAACACCATATGGGTCCTTTCACTGAAAGGACTGTAGTGCTTTGGGAAGGTGGGATTAGGTAATAACTACAACAATCAATGATGCTCATTCTGACAAACGAATTGAAAACAAAGAGAAGGAACTGTGTTGTAATTGCTCTGAAAAAGCACAAGGAGCAATAATTACTACATGCAAATCTGCAAAAGGATGTCCTATCTTTGGGAAACCTAGATATTTCACATATATACCAGTGACTTTTTTTGGTAATAAGCAAAATATAATATATATTTACCAGCAAAAGAAATCAATAAAGTATAATTTTAATGAAATCCAGTGCACATTTTTAGAGAATATGTTTTTATGTCTCAGTATTTTTAATAATAATTCATCATTCTGATGTTATTGGCTAAAATCAACAATTTTGGTGATAAATTTACATTTTACAAGACTTCATTTGCCTTTGTCACACTGATGGTCAAACGATCTATTTTGCTTAAGTGGAAGGATCCAATACCCCCCACTACCTTTCAGTGGTTTTCTCAAACTATGTCATGTTTAAACTTGGAAAAAATTAGGAGTGGTACTGTTGATCCTTCGCTTAAATTTGA
>JAUZTB010000107.1:80037472-80049565 GCA_034780895.1 Rhynchobatus australiae | reverse complement strand
CCGGCCGTGTAGGTTAGCAGCGAAGTCCTGAATATGCGGCACGGGGTACCGGTCTGGGGTAGTTACATCGTTCAGGCATCTGTAATCACCGCAGGGTCGCCAGCCCCCATTTGCCTTGGGAACCATGTGTAGCAGAGAGGCCCATGGGCTGTCCGATCTGCGGACGATCCCCAACTCCTCCATTTTCTTGAATTCCTCCTTTGCGAGGCGGAGCTTGTCTGGAGGTAGCCGTCAGGTGCGAGCATGGAGGGGTGGGCTCTGGGTGGGGATATGATGCTGGACACCGTGCTTGGGCAAGGTGGTGGAGAACTGCAGCGTTAGCACAGACGGGAACTCTGCCAGGACCCTGGCGAACTCGTTGGTCGACGTTGTGACCAAGTTGAGTTGCGGAGCCGGTAGCTTGGCCTCACCCAATGATAACGTTTGGAAGGTCCTGGCATGTACAAAACGCTTACCCCGCAGGTCAACCAGCAGACTTTTGGCGCAAAGGAAATCTGCCCCAAGGAGTGGTTGCGCGACAGCACACAGGGTTAACGTCCAGGTGAAGTTGCTGCTGCTGAACTGGAGTTGTACCAAATGGGTGGCAAAGGTGCGGATGGCACTGCCATTGGCGGCTTGGAGGGCAGGTCCTGGGGCGCGATTGTGAGTGTCACGGCTGTTAGGAGGCATGACGATGACCTCTGCCCCGGTATCAACTAGGAAACGACAACCGGAATGCCTGTCCCACACATGCAAGAGGCTACCCAGATGGCCAGCCACTGTAGCCACCAGTGGCGACTGGCCCTGGTGTTTCCTGGAAACCTGCATGGTGGTCAGCACCTGCGAGTGTCTGCGCCCCACCGCTGGTGGTAGAAACACCACTGGTTGGTTGATGTCTCAGGCCTGGTGGCGGGTGGGGTGAGGTTGATTGCCGGGTCTAGCCTGTTGGGCCGCTGGGTATGTGGCATGGCTACGCGCTCGACAGATGCCCCACTCTCCTTCTTCGCCCGCCAAACGACATCAACACGTTCGGCCACCTCCCGGGGATCGCTGAAATCGGTGTCTGTTAGGAGCAGGTGGATGTCGTGAGTAACTGTTCCAGAAACACCTGCTCAAGCATTAGGCAGGGTTTGTGGCCGTCTGCCAGGGCCAACATCTTGTTCATGAGCGCGGGAGGGGGTCTGTCACCCATCCCAACGAGGTGGAGGAGGCGGGAGGCCCGTTCACGTCGGGAAAGGCCGAATGTCCGAAGAAGGAGGGTTTTGAACTTATCATACTTATCCTCTTCCGAGGGCGCCTGGATAAAGTCCTCGACCTGGGCTGCAGTGTCTTGGTCGAGGGTGCTCACCACGTAGTAATACTTGGTGTCATCCCTGGTGATCTGGCAAATCTGGAACTTGGCCTCGGCCTGGTCGAACCAGACACGAGGCCGGAGGGTCCAAAAGGTGGGCAGTTTAAGGACTACTGCCTGTACCTCTTGTTCTGCAGACATCGTGGGTCCAAAAATGTTTGGGCCCGTCGGGGTCACCGATGTAGCGGCTAGCTACGCTGAATAAAGACACGAGACGATTGTTTGAAATCAAAGGGTCGAATAAACAGCTGGGGCGCACTGCCCCTTTAATACTCACAGTTCCCGCACTGACATCACGTGTGGGCTTTCCTAGTCCAACAAAGAAGGAATGCCCCATGCCATCTTGGATTGGGGCCTCCGACAACGCTCGCAATCGCGGGAGCCAGATCGTTAATGGTAAGTCGCTACAACCTAATGACTTGGCCTCCACAGCCTTCTGTAGCAACGAATACCAGAGATTCACCTCCTCGGGCTGAAGAAATTCCTCCTCATCAGTTCCAAAGGAACGCCCCTTTATACTGAGGGTGTGTCCTCATACCCTAGACTCTCCTGCTATTGGTATTGGTTAATTATTGTCACTTGTACCAAGGTACAGTGAAAAGCTTGTCTTACAAACCGACCATACAGGTCAATTCATTACACAGTGCAGTTTCACTGAGTTAGTACAGAGTGCATTGATGTAGTAAAGATAAAAAAAACAGTAACAATTTAAAGTGTTCCAGCTACAGAGAAAGTGCAGTGCAATAACGTGCAAGGTCACAACAAGGTAGATCATGAGGTCATAGTCCATCTCATTGATTGGGGGAACCATTCCATGGTCTTATCACAGTGGGGTAGAAGCTGTCCTTAAGTCTGGTGGTACGGGCCCTCAGGCTCCTGTATCTTCTACCCGATGGAAGAGGAGAGAAGTGAGAATGTCCTGGGTGGATGGGTCTTTGATTATGCTGGCTGCTACACCAAGACAACGAGAGGTAAAGACAGAGTCCAAGGAGGGGAGGCTAGTGTCCATGATGTGCTGGGCTGTGTCCACAACTCTCTGCAGCTTCTTGCGGTCTTGGGCAGAGCAGTTGCCGTACCTACTGATGGAAACATCCTCTCCACATCCACTCTGTCCAGGCCTTTCAGTATTCGGTAGGTTTCAATGAGATCCCCCCCCCCCATCCTTCTGAACTCCAGTGAGTACAGGCCCAATGCTCCTCATACGTTCAGCCTTTCATTCCCAGGATCATTATTGTCAACCTCCTCTGGACCCTCTCCAGGGCCAGCACATCTTTTCTTAGATACGGGGCCCAAGATTGCTCTCAATATTCCAAGTGCAGTCTGACCAATGCCTCAGTCTCAGCAGTACATCCTTGCTTTTATGTTCTAGTCCTCTCAAAATGAATGCGAACATTGCATTTGCCTACCATACTACCAATTCAACCTGCAAGTTAGCTTTAAAGGAATACTGAACCAGGACTCCCAAGCATCTCTGATTTCTGAATTCTCTTTCCCTCAAGAAGAATGTCTACACCTTTATTCTTCCTACCAAAATGCATAACCCTACTCTTCCCTATGCTGTATTCCATCTGCCACTCCTCTGTCAGCTCTCCTAACCTCTCCAAGTCCTTCTGCAGACTCCCTACCGCGGCAAATTTACCTATCCTTCCACCTATCTTGGTGTCGTCTGCAAACTTGGCCACAATTCCATCAGTTCCTTCATCCAGATCATAAGTGAAAAGTTCTGGTCCCAACACTGACCCCTGGAGAACTCTACTGGTCAACAGCAGCCATCCTGAAAAGGGTCTCTTTATCCCCACTCTCTGCCTTCTGCCAGTCAGCCAATCTTCTATCCATGCAAGTACCTTGCTTCAAGACCATGGGCTCTTATCTTGTTTAGCAGTCTCAAGTGTGGCATCTTGTCAAAGGTCTTCTGAAAATCCAAGTAAATAATGTCCACTGACTCAGCTTTGTCTAACCTGCTCCTTACCTCCTCAAAGAATTCTAACAGATTTGCCAGGCAAGACCTTCCCCTTAACAAAACCATGCTGACTTTGTTCTCTTGTTTAAAAACATACTTCCAAGTACTCCAAAATTTTATCCTTAGTAATGGACTTCAAAATCTTACCAACCACTGAGATCAGGCTAACCAGCCCATAATTTCCTGCCTTTTGCCTCCCTCCCTTCTTAAACAGGGGCGTTATATTTGTGATTTTCTAGTCCTCTGGGGCCCTCGCTGACTCCACAATCTCCCTTTTTCAGAACTTTGTGGTGTAGAAAATCTGGTCCAGGTAACTTATCTACCTTCAGGCCTTTCAGTTTCCCCAGTACCTTCTTCTTAGTAAAGGCCTCTGCACTCACCTCTGCCCCGATTCTATTGAATTTCTGGTATGTTACTGGTGTCTCCTACTGTGAAGACTGACACAAAGTACCTATTCGGATCCTCAACCATTTCTCTGATCCCCATTACTACTTCTCCAGCGTCATTTTCCACCAGTCCAATGTCCACTCTTGCCTTTCTCCTACCCTTTACGAATCTTAAAAAAAAAGCTTTTGCAATCCTCTTTTATATTATCGGCTAGTTTACCTCCATATTTCATCTTCTCTCTTATAGCTTTTTTAGTTGTCCTCTGTTGAAGCTTCATCTAACCTAATTATTGAGTTGTAACGGCTAGCTGTGCTGAATAAAGACATGAGACAATGGTTTGAAGTCAAAGAGTCGAATGAACGGCCAGGGCGTGCTGCCCCTTTAATACTCACTGTTCCCGTGCTGACGTCATACACGGGTCACGTGACCTTCCCATGCACGGGCTTTCTAGCCCAACAAAGAAGGAGCACCCCGCGCCATCTTGGATCGGGGCCTCCGATGACGCTCCCAATTGCGGGAGCCGGTTGGTTAACGGTGAGTCGCTACAAGTGTACCAAACTTCATGAAGCAATTCCTAAAATGTAAACCTGAAATGGAACTCAAATTGAAACAACTGCTCAACTAGTATTCTAGATGCATCAAAATTCACCTGCATATTTGCTTAATATAGTCAACTTTATCTTTCATATGATCAAAATAATATTTTGTTCCTGAAAGTGATTAAATAGATCAGAAAGCAACACCTTCAGTCTAATAAGATTGATACCTTTTATACGGAAAGAATATTCAAAACTGAGAATTACTCTGAGATTCAATTATTCTTAATTCATGGATTTATTGATTTCTTGTATAATTGCTCCAAGATGTGCTTCCAGATGTAATGATTTGCACTAATCTGATCAGGGATGGTTCCTCATTTAGATGTAAAGATTATCACACCATGAAACTTTTGGGGTCACAATCCAAGACACCTAAGGGGGCACTAACCACATTAGGAAGCCTGCACTACACATGAGGGGTATGACACCTGCTTAGTTTTCAAGCAGCACCATCTCACCGCTATTTTCTGCAGTGTTTTCAGCAGGTGCTGAACTCTTTTGGTTTTGAAGAGTCATTGTATCCTTGAGGTCTTTAGAATTGTCCACATTAATCTTATGGCCTTCAAGATGACAAAGGATGTGCATTCAATTAATCTTCAGTTATTATATGTGCAACCGTATCATTATTCAGGAAGCAAGCACAATGTCTTAAATGCATTGCATTATTCAAAGAAGCAGCAGCAGGATGGAAGAAGTTTAAGAGAGGAAGACAATCCTGCTGCTGCTAACCTTAGCTAGAGTGATTTGATAGCAATTTTTCATTCTAGAAGGTGAAAATGACAAGGAAAGTAGTAACACACAGCAGCTTGAGAAGAAAAGGTGTGTGCAAAATGAAATAATTGATCAAGTCATTTGAAACTAGATCCAGATGGAATGGGAGCATATACACATCCATAACTTAGGTCAGATTGATGATTAATGGCACCACAAGAGCAAAGGTGCAAAACTGAAGAACAAACTAAATTCTACTCCTGACACAAGTTCTCCCTTGTTTGCAACTAAATTTATATGAATGGCCATATGTTTCCCTCCATTCTGCTGGCGTGTGTTTTCATAGGAGCCTCATCTTCAACTTCAATCAGTTCTTCCCTCTTTTGGTGCATCATTGGCAGGGGGATAACAAACTCCCTACATCAAAGGGAGCAGGGCTACCCATAGACATTGCTGTGTCATATTTGCTGGCACCAGAACTTTCTTGGACTTTATCACCTTAGCCAACAAAATATGCATGGGTCAAGTTTCCTGCATAATATTTCCCTTTGTTTGTAGTCTATTAAGAATAGGGGAAGGGAATAATATTGAAGGATTGGGCTCCACTCAGTTCCGGAACAATGGACATATGCACTGTACTGATACTGCAACAATAGTAATACCATGTACATAATCAGTAATATTTTTGTTTTAGTCGTGGATGGCAAATAGATTAATATTGCATATGGGAGACTGGATAGTGATACTGGGATAAAGGTTAAGGGCAATATTGACTATAACTAGTCTTGGCAGCAAAGCACAGATGAGGAAGTCTGTTGTGACATACAACCTCCTCTAGCACTGTTTGACTATTGTACCAAGATAACTGACATTGACAGTATACCCACTGGAATCCAAACAGCTTATCTTCAATCACTTCTAATTTCAAAAACCCGAAACCACTCCTATGAATGTCCTTCTGCTTCAATTTCCATTTGTGAATAAGCTCGTTCCATTAAGCAAATACTCCTTCTTTATGTGAAATGCAAAAATACATCGAAAAACACGAACAGAGGCCAGCATCTCCTGCTCAAATTATTTAGCCAGCTATGGAAACCATATACTTTTACACATTATGTATTAATTACAGGTTGTGTGTTCAGCAGGGCAGAAGTTTCTATAAAGATCATTAGCAAACAACCGGCAATTTCAACTGTTTTACTCAGTTGATCAGTGTAACTATCACAGCCAGAAATTCCCTTTAAAGCAGGAATTCATAACCAATGGCCAAAACAGAAAACCAGCTAATCATGAACAGCAGGAATTTAATTAGGTTTAATAGCAGTGGGACTAAATGAATATCCTCCAAAAGACACATCTGAAAGATACTAAATAGTGCACCGTGCCACCTAGACTGGACAAAGGAGCATAGAATCATTCAAAATTTATGACACAGGAGATGGCTCTTCTGCAAATCGCATCTTCCACATTTTCCAGCCCATTGCCCTGCAGATCATGGCTCTTCAAGTAACACCCCAATACTTCTTAAATGCGACAAGAGATTTTGCCGCTGCTACCCTTTCAAGCAGTGGGCTCCAGATCTTTAGCACCCTTCATGGATATCAGGAAGGCCTGTGATAAAATCCCAAAAGGGAGACTGGTCTAAAAGATTAGAGCCCATGAGATGCAAGGCAAATTTGCAAATTGGATGCAAAATTGGCTTGGTAGTAGGAAACAGACGCTGATCGTGAAGGGTTATTTTAGTGACTGGAACTCTGTAACCAGTGGTGTACTACTGGGATCCCTTACTGTGTGTTATATTCATTAACTATTTGGATATGAAGGTAGGAGGTACTATAAGTAAGTTTGCAAATGACACAAAAACCTGTGGTGTTGTTGATTGTGAGAAGAATAGTTGTAGGCTACAAGATTATACTGATTAGTTGGTAAAATAGTAGAGCAATGGCATATAGAATGTAATCCTGATAAGTGTGAGGTGATCACTTTGGGGGGATTAATAAGGGTCAGACATAGACAATGAATGGTAGGGCCCTAGGAAGCATTGAGGAACACAGGGACTTCAGTGTATAAAGATCCCTGAAGGTGACAGCTCACCTTGGTGGTGAAAAAGGCAAATGTGATACTTGGCTTCATTTGCCAAGGCATAGAATATAAGAGCAATGAAGTTATGCTATAAATTTATCGGTTAGGCCACAGCTGTGTCCAGTCCTGGAATTTAATCCAGTCATGATTATACTGGTGAGTAATTGTTGGGAGATGGTCCAAATTGCAAGATGAGAAGATTCCTTTTGTGGGAGGGAAGAGCAGTTGGTCACTGGGGCTCCAAAGGCCATCAGGATGGGGAGGCAATTGGAAATTAAGAGTGATCTTGAATGTGAAAAAGCGGAGGGAGAGATTCAGATGGTCACAGGGTCTGGGCTGAATTACAAAGAGATCCACTGGGCAGTTTGTTGGGCATAGGAGGTATTCTAACTCCTCGTCACACATTTTCAGTTTTTAAAAATGCAAGTAGGATACAGCACAATGATTGTTAGATTCTGAAATATATTATTTAGCAGCAATTAAGTTGTCCATAATCATCCAAATGTGGACAGAGCCTCAATCCTCTGCTAACCAAATTGGACATATTTTTAAATTAAATATTAATTTTGATATTATTTTTAATGACATTTCATTGATGCTTGGGTATTATTGGCACATTAATGCACATGTCTATCTGGGATTAGGTGAAGACCATTTTTTTTTTACAAACTACCAAACTGAAAAGCAGTTTTACATATATTCAAACTACTGCCTTTACACAGTGTGATAAGAAATATATTCTTTCATGGACTACCCCTTCAATACTCATGTAATGTTGAGTTTAACCACCAACTAAAACAATAAAATCGAGTTTTTGAGTGACTCTGATGTACTGTCTGGATGTCAAAATTATACAACAATTCTAGAGTCTATATGAATAGTTATGGAAATCCAGAATTTGCTGTTAGTAATATCTGCTCATATGTAGATGCAGTTACAGCTTGGACATACTTCTGAAATTAATGAACTTGAGGATTTCAACATCTTGTGCATCGTTCTTGCTGTAAGAAACTTTCGAATGAAATGTAACTGAATACTTAATAGCCACTAAGTAATAAGTCCTGCCTGTCTAATCCTGAAAAACTGGCTTTAGGTGTGGGGTCTACATCCCTCAAGATTCATTTCAAAACATGCAACTATATTGTACATGATGCAGCCAAGGAGAAACTTCTGCCTCATCATGCTGATACTTAAACATAATTAAAATTAGTTTGAATTTTAAAACTCTATGCTATTTTGTTCTTGACAATATGTCCAAAAGCTCAGCAAAAAACAACTTTTTGATTCATTGTCTGTTAGGTGGGAATTCTTCATTACAATTAGTTACTCAGCCTGCATGCTGTTAATGCGCAGGGAGCGGCAGGTGGAGGGGCAAGCAAAGAGAGAGAAGAATGACAGAGGAGGCAGAAATGGTAGAGGGTGACAGAGCTCATGTGGAGATATGGGGTGGAGAGGGGAGAGGACTGATGGTTGGAAAAATCAGTGGAGAGAAGGGGACTTGCAGCAAATGCCTGACCATTCCAGGGCACAGATTTTACAATCTGCGTGGTTTGTTTTATCAGATGCTCTTTTATCATTGGCTGCATGGGATTGGTGGATACGCCACTCCATGTCTCAGCTCCTCCCTGAGTCAATCCAGTGATGACTCACATGTTCTGCTTCTCCCCACTCTGATTTGGTCACCAACACTGACAATCTGTCAAACCCAGAACCATCTAAGCGATCTCCCCAGGAACCTAATCTTCGTTCCTTACAGTAACTCACTTTCACTGTGTTAGGTTAGCTATAAATGTTGCCAAGCTACTTGATAATAGACCACATTAGCACCAATTTTGGGAAAAGGAAATTAAAGATATGCAAGAGGCTAGAATTAGAGAAAGACTAAAAGATTGTGGAATTGTAAGAGGTTACAGAGAGAAGGGCAGACAAACTGAGTGATTTACTTGTGATGAGATTGTTTTATGACATTATTAGAGATTATAAAGAGAAAATATTTTTGACTGGACCATTCAGAACTTGGTTATTCAATTATGGTTTAAAATAGAGTGATTAAAGCCATCATTAATTCATGAGTAACATCTTAATTACACAATTAATACTTTTAGGAGTTTTTTTAAAATCACTCAACAGTGCTAATAATTACTCAAATACATTTAAATAGAAACATGAACTCTGACCCAACTAACTAAATTCACAAGTCAAGACATTGAATCACTTGATTGAATCAACAGCTGAAACAATTTTGGGTCAGGCTTAAATAGACCTAATGAAGCAACAATATTTCTCATTTGAGTTTTCAAGCATCGTGAATGACTGTATCATTTACATTATTTTTTTCAAACAAGTTCCTGTTTTGGTTGGGTAGGAAAATAAGTTTCAAAAGGAAAAATATTGCTTACAATTGTAGGATGAGGAGAACGTTGAAAATGCTACTCAGATACTTGTTCAGGAAAAGGACCCCCAGAATGTGCAGGTTTGGCACATGTTCTTTCTCAGAACAAACAACTCCTTTAGTCTGGTGCAATAAAACATGATCTGCAATAAAAAGTCATAATGTTAAACTAAAAATTAGATTAGCAATAATTTGGAAGTATACTCCTATTGATTTTATTTTAAATCTAAGAAAAAATAATGAAGACAATAATGTTACAAGCAACAGTAACAAAGTTTTTTAAAAGACCAAAATAATAAAATCATTAATCATTTCTATTTTTGACAATTATTTTCTTTTAAACCAAACTTCTAAGCAATTATTGAAATTACAATATAACGCTCAGAATATTCACAGAATAATTCCCTCACAATAAATAGTCTGTCCATCAATGTTGTTTGAACAGCATTAATTTACAGCTGCACTATCTCCTTAAATGAAGGAGGACACCTCCTCACCAAAGCAACAGCCGAGCTTACAAAGGGAGTGAGCATTTTCATAGCAATGACACTTCCACTGTGTAGTGCAAGGTCATAATTATGCTAAATGCGATAGACTTGGAACAGATCTGGCAACTCAAAACTGGGCATCCATGTAGACCATCAGAGAGAGAAGAAATGTATACTTCCACAACTTATAATTACATGTTCTGGTATTTCTTGTGCTCTATTATTACCATATGACAGGCAAACAGCCCTGCTTCAATGAGTGCAGCACAGTATGCCAGGAGCAGCACTGGGCATTCCTAAAAATGAGGTGTCAGCCTCGTGAAGCCACAACATGGGACTACATGCAATAGCAAAAACACCGTTCAACAGCGTTAGGCAATTTTAGAATCAATAAATCAGATCGAAGAGCTGCAGTCCCAAATCTAGTCATGAATGACGATGGACAATTAAAGATTTGACATGAGAAGGAGGCTCCAAGAGTATTCCCATCCTTAATAATGGCAAGGCCCATCATGAATGCAAAAGACAAGGCTGAAGCACTCACAACCACATTCAGCCAGAAGTGCTAAGTGTGATGATCTATCTCCATTTGCTTCTAAGATCTCCACCATCACAGAAGATGGTCTCCAGCCAGGTTAATTCAATGCACAAGATATCAAGAAACTGCTGATGAGATGGAATACAACCAGTGCCAGGGGACCAGACAACAATTAACATTGGCACCACAAAAGGTACAAAGCATGAACATCTCCAACCATATGCCTTTGATATTCAATGGCATTACCACTGCTGACAAAGTTAAATCCAGAACAAAGCAGCTTATCTACCACCCTACACATTCATTCCCTTCACCACCAGTGACTGTCATGTTTACCATCTACATGAGTAAGTGCCCCACTTATTTGCCCAGGCTACTCCACCAGCATCTCCAAACCTCTGATCTTTACCACCAAGAAAAACAAGAGCAGCAGGTGCATGAGACCACCACCACCTGCAGGTTCCCCTCCAAGTCACACAACATCCTGTCTTGGACTTGCATTTCTGCTGAATCTGAATCCTGGAGTTCTCTACCCAACAGCACTGTTGGAATACCTTCACCAGAAGGATGGCAGCAGCACAAGGCTGCAGCTCACCACCAGCTTCTCAAGGGCAATTAGGGATGGACAGTAAATGTTGGCTTTTAACTTTGGTTAAGTCTTGTTTTTTTCCCTCCACAGATGCTACCTGAATTGGAGTATTTCTAGTATTTTGTCTTTATTTCATATTTATAGCAAATGCCTTATTTTGATTTTACTTTTGACAAAATAGAGAAAGATTTTTATTACTCAAACTAACCAGGCACAAACTGCACTGCAAGAAGATACATGCACCGAGACTAAATACAGAGTGAAGCATATGTTGCAGTATTAATGATGCAAATAATAAATTATTTCAAACAGTACATTATTAAAATCATAAATTTGCTATTTTTTAAAAATTTAGCATTAAATTTAATTATAACCAGAAATAAAATTAGAAAGTTGTTTTAGTTATAATCCCCTGATAACCATATGCAGAGAATAACCAGCAAACAATGACTGAAACATTTGGGAGATAAAACAATCTACAAATGTACAAAATTTGAAATCTTTCCATAAAATGGTAACATAGATGACAATTAAAAAAGGGGAAGGGATTTAGAATCAAGGTACAAATATAACATTGATGTTTAATAATTAGATCAAATGCTTTTGTTACTCAAGTTACTGCAACATTTTGTATATTTTACTTTTTTTGGATTGTAAACATTGGTGGCATTATTGTGCACCCTGTGTCTGTACATGCTTCATCTATAGTGTGAACATATCCCTAAACATGCTTTCCACATAATACAGCATCATAGATCCTGTATTATGAATCCATCCATAGCTCTAGCCAGATAACATGGTGAACCAGTAGCTGTGGCTGCATCCACATCATGCACAAATGGTCGCCAGGGACAGTGGAAGTATCCAATTTTTCACAGAGCACAGAAGGAGCATGTCACAGGTCCAAGCTCTCCTGCTGTAACTTGAATCAATTTAAACATCCATAACTTTAATTACTTTGAATTAAATTAAAGCCTACGAATTACATGAGAACCTCATTTTACTCTTATCACTCCC
>JAUZTB010000107.1:79607335-79619819 GCA_034780895.1 Rhynchobatus australiae | reverse complement strand
CCGATCTGCATGCTATGCATCTCAAGAATATCATGGTCAATATGGAATGATCTGTTCAGCTGCTGCTATCACATGTTTTCCTTAAATTTCTACTTGTACCTTGCAGGTTGCATTTCATTTTCTTCTTAACAATGTTTCAGGGACATACATTTCAGTTAAGACTAATTTCATTGCTGAAGCACATTATACGTATACTATACATGGTATATACAAATTGATGTAAAATAATGTTGAAGAAACTACAGGGTCTTTCATTGCACATTTGATAGTGTCAGCAAGGTGAGATGCATTCTGTACTTAGATTGCTGGCCTGAAAGTACTGAATTCTATTTTCAGAGTTTGTACCCCAAAGATTAAGTGCAATGAGGTATTGATAAGATATGGAGGGAGTGGCTCTTAAACAAGCAATATATTTCATTTTCAAAACATTGCCTCAAATTAGAAAGAAAAAGACTTTCATGCTTGAAATAATTTCCTCAGTAGATCAACATTATAAAAATAATTCCATTTCTTTGTTGTGTTAAAAAGTTTTGTAATGTTTTGAATAAAAAAAACCTGCATAGCCTTAAATAAGTGTTTGCAGGTGAGAGAATTAGAACGGCAATTCCTCAGTTAGTAACTACCCTTATGTTCTCAAATTATCATGTCATCGTTATTCCCCATAATAGTTATTCAAACTTTTCCAAGCACCTGATTATCTCCTGCACCTCAACCATTAACTAGCTTGTAAAAATGCTGGCAAATTATATTAGTGTGATTAAAAGAGTCTACTGACCTTCATAATCATCGATGGTGATGAGTGCTATGTTAAAAAAAACACATTTGTTGTTGGTTTTCTACAAAACCAATATCACTATCCATACAGATGGCAACAGCTGGAAGCTCTGTAATGCTGCAGGAATTTCTACAACCAACTATGCTCTCCTACTGAAGGAATGCAACAGCCACAGAAAAGTTGTTCCCATTATTCTCATGAACAGACATTGCTAAAGACAGCAATCCAATTCACCACAACAAATTTAACCTGGCAATAATGCTACTTCAGAAAATCAATTGACCTGAAATTCCTCTCTGCATACAAACAGAAACTGAAATGGGAGGATCCAGTACAGAAAGTCGTGCAGTGCTGGTCTGAGGAAATAGATGAGCTTCTATGCGACTGCTTTGAGTCAGTGGACTGGTCCATGTTCAAAGATTCGGCTGCCAGCCTTGATGAGTATGTCACCACCATCACGGACTTTTATCAGCAAGTGCGTTGAGGACTGTGTGCCAAAGAAGACAATATGGATGTTCCCAAACTGGAAACCATGGATGAATCAGGAGATCCACTCCTTACTGAAGTCGAGGACTGCTGCACTCCATCAGGTGATCCTGACCTTTACAAGAAATAGAGATATGACCTCCATAAAGCCATCAGAGATTCCAAGAGACAATACCAGTTCAAAATAGAGTCCCAGACCAGCCATCAGTTGTGGCAAGGCTTACATGCTATAACGGGTTACAAAACAAAGCTGGGCAACATAGTCAACAATAGCACATTCCTTCCTGCTGAGCTTAACACATTCCGTGCATGTTTTGAACAGAAAGGGATTGGTTTGCCACCACCCACCCTGGCAACCTCCAATGCAACTGAACCAGTGGTCACCGTTGAGGATGTAAGATCAGCCTTCCGGAGAGTGAACCTGCAGTAAGCATCTGGCCCTGATGGTATCCCTGGCCGTGTCCTCAGATATTGTGCTGATCAACTGGCGGGAGTAATTGCAGACACATGTAATGTCTCCCTGCTTCAATCTCAGGTTCCCACCTGCTTTAAGACGACCACTATCATCTCAGTACCTAAGAAAAACAAGGTAACATGCCTTAATGACTACTGATCAGTGGTTCTGCTATCCACCATCATGAAGTGCTTCAAAGAGGCTGGTCATATCCCGCATTAACTCCAGCTTCCCAGAAAACCTCGGCCTACTGCAATTTGCCTACTGCCGAAACAGGTCTACAGTGGATACCATTTCCCTGGCCCTACACTCATCTCTGGAGCACCTGGACTGTAAAGATAACTACATTAGACTATTGTTTATTGACTACAGCTCCGCCTTCAATACTATAATTCCAAGCAAACTCATCAAACTTGACAACTCCTTCGACAACTGGATCCTTGACTTTCTGACCAACAGACCACAATCAGTGAGGACAGGCAGCAACACCTCCAACTCAATTATTCTCAACACTTGTGCTCCACAAGGCTGCATTCTCAACCCTGTACTCTACTCCCTATATACTCATGACTACGTGGCCAGATTCTGCTCTATCTCCATCCACAAGTTTGCAGATAATACCACTGTAATGGGCTGCATCTCAAATAACGATGAGTCAGAGTACAGGAAGGAGATAGAGAGCTTAGTGACATGCTGTCATGACAACAACCTTTCCCTGAACATCAGCAAAACAAAAGAGCTGGGCATTGATTTCAGGAAAGGAGGCAGTGTACATGCACCCGTCTACATCAATCATGCTGTGGTCAAGAGGGTTCAGAGCTTCAAGTTCCTTGGAGTGAACATCACCAATAGCCTGTCCTGGTCCAACCTCGTAGATGCCACGGCCAAGAAAACTCACCAGCACCTCTACTTCTTCAGGAGGCTAAGGACATTTGGCATGTCCCCTTTGACACTCACCAGCTTTTATCCTTGCACCATAGAAAGCATCCTATTTGGATGCATCATGGCTTGGTGGGGCAATTGCTCTGCCCATGACCGCAAGAAACTGCAGAAATTTGTGGACATAGCCCAGCACATCAAGGGAACGAGCCTCCCCTCCATGGACTATGTCTACATCTCTCGCTACCTTGGTGAAACAGCTAGCATAATCAAAGACCCCACCCACCCAGGTTATTCTCTCTTCTCCCCTCTCCTATCAGGCAGAAGATACAGAAGTCCAAGGGCACATACCACCAGGCTCAAGGACAGCTTCTGTCCCACTGTTATAAGACTATTGACGGTTGCCTTATACGATGAGATGAACTCTTAACCTCACAATCTACCTTGTTATGACCTTGATACCTGCACTGGACTTCATCTGTAGCTGTAACACTTTACTCTGTATTCTGTTATCGTTTTCACCCTGTACTACCTCAATGCATTGTGTAATGAATTTATCAGTATGAACAGTATGCAAGACAAGTTTTTCATAGTACCTCGGTACAAGTGACAATAATAAACCAATACATAAATACATACATTCCAAATATATGGAACACTAACAAACTCCAGAAATAGTCACAAAATTCAGCTAAATCCAACAATAACTCCCTATTTCACTTTTTAACTGATGCTTGAATATCTATTCTATGGTATGGAATATTGAATCACTATCTTTTCTCTCCAAACTACACATTACTTGTTGGGTACTCTCTTGGACATAGTGTGATGATAAGTAGCTAGAGGTCTTTGCTTCCTTGTATGAAGTTGTGCAGGGTAGCTGGGTCTACTATTCCTCAGCAACAATGAAGCTTCTGATCTTGCCTGGCTGCTTTCCCCACAGCAGCACATTGATAATTAAATCACTAGGATGGGAGACTGAACAAGTGTCTGATCATAAGAAATATAAAGTAAATCAATCCATCTGTAATGCCTCATTATGAATTTGAACAGCCAAGCAGAAACAAGACTATCTCCTTGTGCATTACTGACTAAAGTAAAATCTAAGATGGTAAGATGGACAGATGCAATAGTTAACAGTGAATAGGTACGTTCACAAAGATCCTGAATTTCTAAAAATCTTTTTCGTCTTTCTCACACCTCTGTATTAATGCTCCAATAATATTCCAAAGTTTTGCATTACTAAGTCTTTATCACTTTGTTTCTTTTATATCTTGTATTTAATGTTAGCTCTTCCATAATATTAAAGGGCCTCTTGCGGCTTCAGTTGTACATCAAATTAGAATCAACTCTCAGTTGGGATCTACGACACAACCCAAGTGACATAATCAATTTTAGGCTACCCCAATCTCGTAAAAAAAAGCTGAATGTTCATTTATGCCAGCAAGCAGTGGAATTTAAATTAGGTGCTTAGCAGGCAAGACTACTCAGATCTATGCATATAAACTCAGTTTTAAGAAACTGTTATTATTTATGTACAGAATGACTTCTGTCTTTTTTTTAATTTTTGCACTTGGCTAGATCAAATGCTGATAGTTATAAATCAATCAGTGGTAGTGTGTGTCCGTTCATAATATATGTGTGTGTTTATATGAGTGTGTGAGTCTTGAGATTAATACATATACTTGCATATAATAGTATTGGCTGGACTATAAACACTATAGGCAATATTATAAGAGTGATTGCACATCAAAGGGTTTTAAAGCACATTGAGACATCTTGAGGCTATGATAAATACAATACAAATACTTTCACTTTCATCCAATTTATAATACATCTAGAAAAGATGTATCCATCAAATACAAATGTAATAACTACGTAACCAAATAATATATGAAAAACTAATTTGTAAATACAACTGAGATCTCCTAATCATTGAAATGCAATGAGAACTGTTCCTGAAATATATCCCATTTATATTCTAGTTGCAATGAGAAATGATTTAAAATAATAAATAGATAGGGAAATAAAATTGAACCTGAATAACTGGAGATCAACGTGATGCAAAATGCAAAGATAAGAGCTATAACAACAGCCAAAAACATAACACTGCTTTAAGCAGAAAAACCCATAGAAAGGAATTATTTGGCAAACTAGATCTTTTTAGGTGCTTACATTCTATACAAGCCTTCTGCCACCTTACTTTAACATCTTATCAACATATCCCTTTCATTGACATTGTTTAGCATGCCCTGACAAAGCCCAATTTGGAGGGATTATACTTAGCTGTATATATGACCTCTGTAATATTGGTAGAGTTGTTAGTAAATTGGTTTATTTATCACTTGGAATTCAATTTTTTAGGAAAGTTGAAGCAGAAAAGCAGAAAATGCTTAATTCATACAGAGACCAAAGATATCTGAAAAGATTCTTCCATGGTTGCTATCTTTTTGGATGAACAATGCGACTGAAATAGACAACTAGATCTTTACTGCAGTTTTTAAAAAATTATTTACAAATAGATAATGCGCAGAACTGATCTTCAGTGCAAATGACTTTCACTACATGCTTAAGTGTCTGCTGTCCTTTAAGATTTCATATCAATTCCAGGAAATGCTCATCCGAAACTCATGTTATTCACGATGCTAGAAAGAACAGTAAAACATTTTTCTTTCATTTACTTCCGTAAGTAGGCTAGAAAGAAGCAATCTACGGATGAATAGCCTCAAGGACAAAGAAACCTTCAGACAGCATTTTAACACATGTACAAAACCATTCAATTTTCACAGTTTCTAAATCACATGGCCAGTTAAAAATACTCACCCTTCTCCATGCCTGAGGCCACAAGGTGTCACATTCTAGCACAATTCAGTCAGCAATAATGGCAGATTACAATTTTAACAATCTAGGATCATGTGAAAGAATATGTCTGCCAGTTCTCTGGAATTGTGACTATAAACAAATACATTAAAAATATACATCTATTATATATTACATATACTGATTTATCCCTTAGGTTAATAAATATCGCAATTAAGACAGCAAATTACAGGTCACAGATGTTCTACAGGTCTATTTCAGAACAATAAAACTTGTTCAAATTAGCTTACTTCTGCAAAATTACTCCAGATGTTGTAGTTAGAATGCCATAAAACATGCGCTTCAGCGTTATTGTACATTATCTGATGTTTTGTGTATTTAGTTGAAAATGGGTCAGCGCTATTGTCAGTCTGAAGAGCATACTACAAATATTAAGCAGCTCAGAATGTCAGCCAATCCAAAAATCATTAAATCAATAAGAAGTTGTCAGCACATTCAACAAAGAAAAGATTGAAATCCAAAAAGTAAGCAAGGGAGAAAATATCTTCAAGATACCTATACACATGACTCTCGGTGCATCTTTGCCAATAACATGCAAGAATGAGACAAATTTACCAGGGACTATTAAAATAGTAAAATTTTTAGTAAATACAACATAATGCTAAATATCTGAGAGTGCAAGACAAATACAATTATATCTTATTTTTGTTGTATGCTGTTAAATACATTAACTTGCAAAGTCAAGAATGCAGAGGATATATTAGCTTTCAGTAGCTCAGAGTCAATAGAAATAGGAATGGTAGTCATAATAAATCTCTAACAATGGACACAGTCTTAAAACGGGAGAGAAGAGATACATGGGGCACAAAGTTTTCACACTTGGATGCAGATTGTTGAAACCATACCAACATAAAGCTATAAATTGGAGAAGTTACTTTACAACCTTTGTGTTCACCAGTACATCACCTTCTTTTAGGCTCAGATAACAGTGAAAAAGGATTTATATGCTGCTTCACCACCATCCATACTGCCCCAGTGCTGACTTTCATTACAGTCTTGCCTCATTTCAAAATGATCCACCTTTCTCTGCAAGACCTCCAAACTCAAAAGAACAGTTTTTCTTCTGTTGCCAACAAAACCAGTGGCACCATAACCCTTCGAAAGAGACAGCTTTAAGGATAATTCGTAGTTTTATAATAGCTGCTGATACCCTATGACTTCATGGTGCTCAGCTTATCATGGACTATGCCTCAAACATTTATGAGAAACTTCCTATTATTGTACAAGGTCACCAGAGCATGCAGTGCCCATCAAATAGCTACCACATATTATTCATTTTACTTTCATTTGTTGTAGATTTCATTTCAGTCTGGTTTGGAGTTTAGTGACCAGGAGAATGAAATAGCCCTACTTATTGAAAAGTGCAATCAGAACAGCTTTAGGAACTGGTCTCTCAACTAGCTGATCCAAAAATATAAATGGCGAGTATCACCAGCCCATTTATAAGAATAATGCCAAAGGAAATAACACAATGCAGCCACAATAGATACCTGGAGCCTAATTACTCAAAAATATCTGTTTCATATATTTAATAAACTAGGATACAATGGAGCCACAACATCGAAGTTACCAAACAGGCATCCCAGAAGCCTGGATTAACAATCCAGAGATGAGAATTGAAATCCCCTTGGCAGTTGAGGAATTTAAATCTGGAATATATGTTTAAACATAAAGGCTTAGTAAAACTACTGGATTCTCATAAAAACCCATTTGATTCATTAATGACCTTCAGGGGAGGAAATCTGCCATCCTTGCCTATTTCTGATTATTTTGTGACTCCAGTCCCACAGACACATAGTTAACTTGGAAATAATTTGTAAAACAGACAAGTAGGCCATTTACTTCCATCATAACCATGATTTTAAAGCAGACAAAGTACATCTACACAATGCATTGCTGATACTCACCTGGATTACTCCAACAGTACCTCCCAATCCCGCTGCCTCCATCACCAAAGAGAACAAAGGCATGGGAATATCATCACCAGCATGTTCTCTTCCAATCACACACCACCCCGACTTAGAAATAGATTGCTGTTCTTTCAACATTGCTGGGCTAAACGCTGGACTCCCTACCCAAAGACACTGAACTTCCACCAGAAAGACTGCAGAAGTTCAAGGTGGCAGCTCACCATCATCTTCTCAAGAACAATAAATGCTGTTCTTGCCTACGAAATCTGGATCACCAAAAATTTTTAAAACTGCAAACATGCATTTTATTCATAAGTTCAAATGATATAGTTACGTTGCAGAAAATTAGGTGTACCTTAAGAAATGTTTTAATACTGCAGAAAGCTAAAAGGCAAATTCATCTTCTGTGTCCCTGGGTTAAACAAATTAGTATCGTATCAATGGGCAACAAAGCTTACAGAAGTTACATGAATGCATTTTTTTATTTAAAAGATTAATGTAATGATGCTCTAATGTAATCCATGATCATGAAAAATGAAAAGATAAGTAAACTGATGGAATGAAGTCCTGACATCACTGAGAGATGCTACAAATTTTGTAATCTATTTTCAGTGCAGGACCCTAGAATGATGCAAGTATAAAAACAATGCAGCTGTAAAACTGAAATGTATTTTTCTCTCATCTTTTTCTCAAGTCCTTGCATGCTACACATTATGCAGTAAATTTCCATATATTTACTCCTTCAATTATCTTCTCACCATGTGACAAAGTACTCCATACCTCAGTTGGAAAGAACAAAAAAAACTTTGGGAAACTACAAATCACACCTGTAGCAGCTTACATCATCACTAGCACCATGCAACTATTCTTAACAACTATTGTATACCATCTCCAAGCATTCCATCCAAAGAAAGCAAAACATTGTTCTGCATGTTAGTATACTCTAAAACAGGGATAATTTTGTCATGAACTAAATGTAAACAAAGAAACACAGGACACAAAACACCCACATTAACATACAGAGAGCGAGTGGTCTCAAAGTGCAGACCATTACCTTTCTCACTGTACCTGGCACAAGATCTTCCTCTATCCATGCACCATTTCCATTTTCTCATAACATTTCATGAGCTATTTTCACAAAAGGCAGTTTTAATAGAATTGCTTTTTGCATGGGACACTTTCATTTACTTTACTTTGGTCATGAAGGAAGTACAATTTCTGATGAATGATTAACTTTATTTATTTAATTCCAATTGCCTTTACACCTGCCGAATACTGATACTCATTTGACTTCAACTTTCAGATAGAATCAGCTTCCCCAGAGCCCAACGTCTTGCACATCCTCTGCCTACATCAAGACACTTACTAATTGTTAGCACATCCTATCCTATGAAAGTGGAGCTGCCACTTTCTCCCTATGACTAAATAGGTGTCTTCCAGGTGCTCCAAAAGACCTGTGGGTTGGTAGGTTAACTGGCCACTTAAATCACCCCTAGTATATGGGTGACTGGTAGAATCTGTGGAAAGTTGATGAGACTGTGGGGAGAATAAAAATGGGTTTAATGTAGGTAATAAATAGATGGCTGATGGTTAGCATGGACTCAATGGGCTTTTTCCATACTGTACGTTTCTATGACTCTATCACAAGGATGTGGCAGTAACCCCACTTCCAACAATTTGCTACTCTGGTCCACTAATGAGAATAGCATTCCCTAACATCAATGTCATATAAAATAACACAAATTTGCCATCACAAAATAATTCAGGAAGACATTTTTTTCCACCTCCTAACTGTGGTCATAAAGTGCCCCTGGTTACTTGTAGCCATAAGTATTTCCTATGAACATGACAAGAGTTGGCTCAGTAAAGTTTGCATTCTGAGCTGTTCATCAGATGTCTATGAATAAAGATGGCCACAAGACACCACTGCACTGCCAATATCAATAACACCATGCTTTAGTGCACAGAATTTAGAAAAAGACTGCAGTATGAAGAAATTTGAGGTTGCACACAAAGACAACCACAGGAAAGTAAATGAAAATGTCTCATGTGAAACAATTCTAACAGAACTGTCTTTTATGATGGTAATGAATTAAATTTTGGGGGAAAATGACCTGTGGGATAATAGATTTTTTTTACTCTTGGATTTGCTACAGAAAATGTGTGTTCACTTCAGTGGTGGGCTTTAGGACGAATGCTAAGGAACTGAATTAGCAGCCATTTATTTGGACAAGAGTAATTTAAAAATAAGCCAACATGGATATGCTAAAGGTGAACTGTCCAACTAATGTTACAGGAAGGTTTTTTTTAAATGAAGTAACAGAGAGAGTTAATGAGAGAAATGCTGTCAATGCGAAATTTAATGCTGAGAAATGTGGTGTGACATTTTGGGAGGAAGAATGAGAAGAGGCCAAATAAACTTGAAGGCACAATTCTAAAAACAGACATATCTCAGAATACATATGCAAAATTTGTTGGAAGTACCAAGATAGGTGGAGAAAATGGCTAAAAAGTACATATTACATCCAGTCCTCCAGAATCAGAGGCAAACATACAAAAACAAGGAAGTCATGATGAACTGTTAAAAGAAACATAGATTTGGCTATAACTAGAGTACTGCATCCAGTTCTGAGTGCCACACTTTAGGAAAGATGAGAAGACTTAGAGAAGAGTGCAGAAGAGATTTACCAAAATTATTGCAGGAATTAGATATTTTAGTTATGTGGATAAACTGGAGGTTGGAATTGTCCTCCTTGGAACAGAGGACATCAAGAGTCCAAAACTAGAGCAAAAAGGTTAATGTTTTACAGCACGTGCTGGGGTCTGGAATACATGGCCAGGATCAGTAGTGGAGGCAGATTCAAAAGAGAGATAGACAGGTATCGGAAAGAAAAGAATTTGCAGGATTCTGGGTAAAGACTGGGGTAGTATAACAAGCTGGACTGTTCGTCCACAGAACTGGTAACTACTCAATGGCATCCTGCCATACCAATAACCACTCTGTGATTCTCTGTTACATCATAAATGCACCAGTACATTTCATGTAAAGTAAAAATAGATTAACCTGAGAAAATAAGTTGCGTCTTTTTCAGAAGATTATTTAAAATAGGAAAAAAATCTTCTCTAATTAGCCTCTTTTTGAATATTTTTGAACAAGTTACAAGAATGGATATGGATAAAAAATAACAATGTTTAATCATAATATGATGCGATGATATCTTAGTGTTCAATTGATGTTGGTATTTTGTATCATTGCAGGTCTGAACTGAATTATGGATGTGAATAAATTACATAATCCTGATTTCAGCTGTCTTACAGTCCTGAGGCCTAAAAATTGCCAAATTCATCACAAAAGATTGTTGAATTTAATATGCAAATTGTATTCAGAATAATTTCAGTTTCCCCTATTTTGTCATAGTTTAATCAGTCTTATGTTAGAAGCTGGTACCACCACAAATCAATTCAATTACCATTACGTGTGTCAACAAATTGAATCACTTGCTGGCTTTTGACAAAGCCCTAAAAATTAAGCTAATTTTGTCATAAGGGCAATGATGAAAAGAGTTTAAAAGCTTTTTGATCTTTTCTTTTCATTTTACTAAGAAAATGACTGTTGCAGAACAATATAATTTGCAAATAATCCCACATAGTTTTTTTTTGAAAGGGCTAGTTGCTTAAAATGAGGTTACTTGCACGTGGTGAATTACTCAGACCAAAATGCTTTTGAAATAAGTCCATTTCTTCAGCCGTTTCAATCAAACTGCCCCAAATTACTTATTTTAAACTTATCAAATAATTGTTAAAGAATGTTGTTAATAAAATTACATTCTGAAATGATGCCCAATTCCACTAGATTGGTCCTGGGATGGTGGTGGTTGGGGAGGGAATGTCCAACAAGGATAGACCAAGCCTCTGCTCTCTAGAATTTAGAGGTGACCTCATCAAAACATACAACATTCTTTCAGGGCTTAAAAGGGTTGATAGTGGGATCGTGTTTCTGCTCATTGTAGCGTCTAGAACTGCGGTTCAACTGCCTCAAAATTAGGAGTCGGCAATTCAGCATCGAGAGCAGGAGAAATTTCTTCACCCATAGGGGTGTAAAACTTTGAACTTATCAATCCGAAAGGGCTGTGGAAGGTTTATTGCTTAAAAAGAAATTTTGATAGATTTTTTGAGTATCAGAAGAAATTAAGGGATATGAGGCTAGTACAGGAAAGTGGCTTTGATGCACCTAATCTTATCTAATGGCAGGGCATGTGAGGGTCGCAAAATGTATTCCTATTATTTCTGCTTCCTGTGCTGTCAGGACAATATTACGTTTGGTAATAACTCAAATGTGGAAGACATCAGCAATATAGTCAGGGGTCTCAGGGGATAGAACTGAGTTTAGTCAAGATTACTAGAGAGAAGGTGCTCAGGAAGCTAAATGGACAGACAAGTCTCCCGGACTGGATGAAGTGCATCCTCGGGTTCTGAAGGTGGCGGCTTTGGAGATTGTGGAGGCATTAGTGATAATTTTCCAGGCATCAATAGACTCTGGCATGGTTCTGGAGGACTGGAAGGTCGCAAATGTAGTTCCGCTGTATAAGAAAGGTGGGAGGCAGCATAAAGGAAATTACACACCTATTAGTCTGACATCGGTGGTCAGAAAGTTATTGGAGTTGATCCTCAAGGACAGGTTATGGAATACCTAGAGGCGCATGACAAGATGGGTCCAAGCCAGCACGGTTTCGTGAAGGGAAGATCATTCCTGACCAACCTATTGGAGATTTTTGAGGAAGTCTCAAGTAGGATGGATAAGGGAGACACTGTGGATGTTGTGCATTTGGAGTTTCAAAAGGCCTTCGACAAGGTGCCATACAAGAGGCTGTATAACAAGATGAGAGGCAATGGAATTACAGGAAAGTTATTAGAACGGGTGGAGCATTGGCTGATAGGCAGAAAACAAAGGGTGGGAATAAAGAGATCCTGTTCTGGTTGGCTGCTGGTTACCAGTGGTGTTCCGCAAGGGTCGGTGTTGGGCCACTTCTTTTTACACTGTATATCGATGATTTAGATTATGGACTAAATGGTTTTGTGGCTAAGTTTGCAGATGACACC
>JAUZTB010000107.1:79492800-79504055 GCA_034780895.1 Rhynchobatus australiae | reverse complement strand
AATGAGATAGTGTTCATGGGTTATGGACCATTCAGCACTCTGATGGTGGAGGGAAAGAAGCCATTTCTAAAACATTGAGTGCAGGTGTAATTGGGAAATGTTCATGTTCAAAGGAATCTGGAGAGATTGTAAACTTGATGTTCAAAAGGGATCTGATCGCCCTTGTACACAAATCATTGAAAGCTAACATATAGATGCAGCGGACAATTAGGAAGGCAGGTGGTACATTAGTCTTCTTTATAAGATTTAAGTACAAGAATAAAGATGTTCTACTACAACAAAATAAAGTCTTGGCTAGGCCACATCTGGAGCACTATGTGCAATTTTGAGATGCTTACCACCCTGAAAAATATACTTGGGACAGAGGGAGTCCATAAAAGATTCACCACACAGGGATGTCAAGTCTGTTGTATGAAGAGAGATGGAGAAAGGCTGTCCTTCTCTTCTCTAGAGTTTAGAAGAATGAGAAAAGACTTCATTGAAAAATACAAAATGTTGGGGGTTTTAGTACAGTAGACACTAGGAGGATATTCCCTCTCGCTGACAAGGTTAAACAGGGGTCATAGTTACAAACTAATGGGTAGGCCATTTAAGACCGATAGGAGGATAAATACAAAGTGTGGTGAATCTTTCATATTCTCTATACAGAAGGGCTGTGGAGACTCAGTCAATGATAGTGTTCAAAGCAGGGAATAATAGATTTTTGGATTCTGTAGAAATCAAAGGGATAGGGTTTAAATGCAGTTTGAGGATGAAGGTGGGGAAATAGGCTTGAGAACCTGAGTGGCCTATTTCTATTTCTTATGCTCTTATTTTTTTATTTTGTGTTCCTAAGTCCCCAGGCTCAAAAGACACACATCAGATAATAAATGAATGTTTAAAAAAAGACAGAGGAACAATATTACATATTTCAGCCCCTACTGCTTTCTGAAGAGATAATGAAAAGGATGAACTACTGATCCAGGATTTTATTCGAAAATGCAGTAAAAATATCAGTCAGGGAATAACATGTTAGATGCTTTCCAGCAAGGTAAAAAATAATGGAAATTATATTAAGAAATGTGATTTAGCATATTTTGAAAGCCTGAAGATAAAGATGCTGTATCATAAGAAATAGAGTAACAATCCAGCAAAAGTAAGGTCTGACTAACCCATTTGAATATCTTGAGGAAATTACTAACACGGTGGATTGAGAAGCAATAATAGATGTTGCTATTTTTCGGAAGGCATTTAACAAGGTTTGGCACATGAGCTTATGAGCAAAAATAACATCCTGCAGAACTGTCTCCACCTTGTTTCAAGGATTGAAAATTGTTTTTTCATATTTCCTTACAATACAAAATGAGGCCATTTGGAATATTAGGTAATACCAGCTCTCAGAAACAAGTCTTTCAGTCCCATTCCCCCATCGATTTCCCTGCACATCATTCTCTTTCACAGGTTCATTAATTCCCTCCTGACCCTCCCTACAATATGTGTACTTTATAGTAACCAGTTAAGCTACTGACCACTTTGCAATGTGGGAGTAAACTTGAAGACCCAGTAGAAATGCTTGGAGAACATGCAAACCCCATATTATAGCCAATTAACCTATGACTGGGAAGTAAGGGAGAGAGCAGGGATAAAGGGAATGTATTCTAACTGGTGGTATGTATTCCTCAGGTTTTTAGGCCTCAGCTTTTTAAAAATGTTATCAGTGATATAGGGTCATACTGCATGGAAACAAGACCTATGGCCTAATTCGTCTATGCTGATCAAGATGTTCATCTGAGCTAGCCTGCGTCTGACCTATACCCTTCTAAACCTTTCCTGTCCACGTACCCTGTCCAAGTGTCTTTTAAATGTTGTTTATTGTTTAAACCTGCCTCAACAACCTCCACTGGCAGCTCATTCCATGTACATTTCACTCTCTGGGTGAAAAAGATGCTCCTCAGGTTCCCATTAAATCTTTTCCCTCTTACCTTAAACCTGTGTCCTCTGGTAGTTGATTTTCCAACCCTAGGAAAAACACTGTGTGCAAAACCCTATTAATCCCCCTCATAATTTTTATACACCTCTATGAGGTCACCCCTCAGTCTCCTAAGCTACAAAGAATAAAGTCCTTGCCTGCCCAACCTCTCCTGAGTCCTGGCAGCACCCTTGTATATCTTTTCTGTACTCTTTCCAGCTTAACAGCATCTTTCTGATAGCAAGGTGACCAAAACAGAACACAATATTCCAAATGCAGCCTCACAACACCTTGTAGAACTGCAACATAACATCACAACTCCTGTTCTCAATGCCCTTACTGACGAAGGCCAAATGCCTTCTTCACCAACCTGTCTACCTGCAACACCACATTCAGGGAACTATGTACTTGTGCTCCTAGTTCCCTCTGTTCTAAAACACTCCCAAAGGCCCCGCCATTCACTGTGAAAGTCCTACCCTAGTTTGATTTCCAAAATGCAACACCTCACACTTACCTGAATTAAACTCTATTTGCCATGATGTGGAGGAAAGCATAAAGAGTTATGCATTTAGGCTTACAAATAACACCTAATTGTGTAGATGGGAGCAGAAAGTTACAAGACAGAGAGAGAAAAAAGGGAATGTGTAAAACCATGGCAGATGGAGTGCAATTTGTGAAGTCAGATCCAAGAAAATACATTTTCCTAACAAACAGACTAGGAACGATGGAGCAGCAAATGAATTTACATTTCTGTCTGCATATCACTAAAATCAAATGCACTGGTATAATGTGTAACAAAATATTGTGACCACTGCTGCAGCCCCCACCCCCTTCAAACATCCTGGAAAACAAAGAACAGCTGTTTCATTTTTAAAAAGTTTTGGGCAGACCTCATCCGGTCTGCAAACTGCATGCCATTTTAGGCACCAAATCCAAGGACGAATACACTGGCCTTAGGGAGGATATGGCACAGACTTGCCAGAAAAAATGCTGAATCTTAAAAGGGTTAAATCATGAAGACATGTTGTATCACTTGACATCCTCCCTTGAGCAAATCAGATGGTTACTTCTCCTATGCATGTCTTTACCTTCCTGCCAATATTCCCTTTGGAAGGAACAGGGAAAAATACTCATCTATACAGAAACTCACTAAAAAGGAAGAAATGCTGGACAACAAGTGCCCATCACTTCCCAGAATGATCTCGGTTGGAATTGCATTGAGACAATGTGGAAACATTCAATAATGATGCACAAAATATATTTTCAAACATTTAATGTTTCAATAGGCGATTTTGTTGCTTCTTTATTCACGAACATTCCTTTTTATCCCTCAAATATAACAAGTATGGCTTGTAATTATAGTCATTCTCTTCAAACATTATTTACTCTTCAAGTGTGCATCCAAAACAGCAGTAATCAGGAGACTATTGAGTAAAATATTACAAGATTTGGGTGTCTTTCATATATCATTAGTAAAATTAATAATACTAAACACAGTATTTCAAATTTTCAAGCTGATGCTCTTCTTTATTGTAATATCTGGCAATATACCTTTCCTCAAGGTAGGCAGACTTATTAAATGATTTTCAAAACTGTACTCTATAGATATCCTGTAATTTGGTTAATTTTATTCTTTTGCACTAGTTATAGAGTCCACATTAACTTTGATTGACGCAAGAACACAGCGGGTCAGGCAGCATCTACAGAACTGAAACACTGACTATCCCTCTGCCTCCACCGATGCCGCCTGACCCACAGAGTTCCTTCAGCAGTTTTTTTTTTCAAACTTTGGTTGGATTGTTTGACCACAGTGCAAGACTATATACAGTTCTGTGCCCTACCTTAGAATTAGATTAGAAAATAAAGTGAGTCATCAGAATGATGAAGTCCCACAAATGGCAGAAACTAATGCTAAATAAATTGTTTTGTTGACATTAATTAAACAATAAAGTTTGGCCATAAGAAATCTGAACTCCTTCAAACAGTGTAATGGGACCAGGAATATTAGAACCACTAAGTATTCCTTCAGCACATAAATGAAGACTGCTGAAAGCACAGCCCACAGATCCCTCATTTCCATGGTTCAAAGTTGAAGTTAACAGGTTCGAGATCACACCCTTTTTTTGTGCTTAGAAAAAGAAACTGACTGACAATTATCAAAGCTTTCATTTTCAAAGATAAGCATCCTAGTGTGTTTAATCTGGCCAATATTATTCCCACTTTTCCTGTAGTTTTATCAAAGTTAACTCCCGCTACTGCTTCTTCTGCTTCTCATTAGAGTACACAAACTTGAAAGGTAAGTTGCCACTTCTTTTTCCCAGAAATTCAGTTAATACATTCAACAGGCTCACAATGCAAAGGTTTAACCTTCTCTTGGTGAAATTGGTGGGCCTGCTATTATTTGAATCATATTGTTAAAGTGTTCTCAACTTGATTAGAGAAATCCCACAAATCTGTGACAATGGTCTCTGGCTACAGTCCAGCTCATGCATTGTTATATTACAATAGTGTGAGCAATTATCAAAGAGGATTATCAGGACCAGCAGCATTATTTTTGTCCAGATGACAGCAGTGTGAAAAGTGCTAATAATCCAATTAAACAGCAATTCCCATTCTTTTTCAAAGAGGCAGACTAATGAAAATTACCTTTTGAATGAAAACTGCTTTTCGTAATAGGTAACTACTTCGGGGCAAAACTTTTTAGAAAATATGGATTATGGTAAATGATAATCTATAAAGCATAATTCACCAAGTCCATAATTTCCTTTACCATTTAAGAAATTCAAGGGTCTAATGTTGTAGATGTACCATTACATTCGTGCAAGTTCCTAGGAAAATGTTAGCTATATATTCCAATAATATTTATGGTAACACAATCTGGCCACCATACAGAACCTCAGAAATCAATACTGAAAAAAGAAAACTGTTAATAAGGCAACATAGGGTCAAAGTTAAACTCAGAATGGGTTTGCATGCTGCTTTGATACATGCAATTGAATCAATTGAGCCTGAAACTGTGAAATTAAAGCTTATCATTTACATTAACTTTATTTGCCAATTGCTAGAACTGCCTGTCAATCATACAGCAATTACATCACAATCATTGATCCTTCAGTGAGGTTTTCATCAAAAGTTGCCATTTATGCCTTCCAGGAAGAGCAAACTAGACTAATTTCATGTAATCCTACTTTAAGCTGTGCAGTCCATGCAGTTTTAGGCACAAAAGATGCAGAATAAGGATGCAAAATTATGTTCTTTTAATTGCAGTGACACAATTCACAATACCGCAGAAAATAAAGAATATTTAAACCCATGAGAAAATGGCTAACATTCATTGCCGTTTTTAACTTCTTTTCCCTTTAGCAGCCCCCTGACCTCTCTTCAGTGAACCCATTGACATCACGGCTTCTAAGAATATTTCCCTCCAAAGCCTTCACACTGAGGACACCCTCCTTCATACTATGTGGCACGAGAACTATGCCAAATGGAATAGGCTCAGAACAGATCTGGAAACTTAGAAATGGATTTCAATAGACGCTGTGGACAAGAAACATACAATACCACAATTCGTAATCTTTTAGCCCATCTTATCCCTTATTCTACCATTACCATCAAGCCAGGGGATTAACCACAATCCAATAAAGAGTGCAAAAGGGCAAAGTGATGAAGCTACAACACAGGACTACATGCCTGTGAAACAGCAAAATTGCATGGAATAGACAGAGCTAAATAATCTCAGAACCAAGAATTCTACTTTTGTGACACTCTGTTCTTGCTCATCATTAAAATGATGGGAGATATCATCCACTGTGTTATTAAGATGTGTTATTATTCATCAATAACTTGCTCACTGATGCCCAATTTGGATCTTGCCAGAATCCCACAGCACCAGCTTTAATGTGATGTTCTGGCCTAGTGTGGCATCAGAGAGCTCTGGTAAAACATAAGCCAATGGGCATCAAAGGGAAACCGTTCGATTGTTGAAGTCAAACTTGGCATGGAGAAAGATAAATGTGGTTGTTGGACATGAATCAGCCCAGCCTCAGGATGTCATAGCAGGATTTCTTCAGGTAGTGTCCCAACCCTAACCATTTTCAGCTGCTTCATCAATGATCTTTGTTCCATCATAACGTTAGAGTGGGAATGTTTGCTGATAACTGCCCAACAATCGATTCCATTCGCAAATCCACAGCCAATGAAGTGGTCTATGCCTGCATGTAGCAAACCTTGACAACATTCAGATGTGGTTTGATGAGTGACAAAAGACATTCATACCACCAAATGCCAAGCAATGACCACCTCAATCAAGAGAGAGTCTACCATCTACCCATAGTGTTCAATGTCATCATCCGTCACCCACCGTCATCATTTACCAGACATTCAGCTGGACTAGACACATAAAAGCTATGGCCACAGGAGCAAGTCAAAGGCTGGGTATCTTGTGGTAACTGATTCAACTTGTGACATCACAAAGCCTTTCCACCATCTACAATACATAACTCCACTTGCCTGGATGACAGCAGCTCCGACAACTCTCAAGAAGTTCAACACGTTACTCAGCTAAGTAGCCTGCTTAATGCGTACCCATTCATTCCCTCCATCACCACCACACAATGACTACAGTTCGTGGCATTATAAAATGCACACTGTCCAGACTCTGTAATATGTTGCCATGTCTTTATCAACACCTGCTTTAAATCCTTAAAGTCAATAGCATTGTGGAAGTACTTTTATCAGAAAAACTGTAATTTCAAGAGGGTAGCACACCACCACCATCTCAAGGGCATTCAGGAATGGGCAAATACCAGCCTCACATGTCAGTCAGATGCCAAAAACAAGAATAGAAATAACACCTCTCTTTGCCTACTCATGTTCTGCTCACACTTATCCATTCACCCAGGATTTTCTTCTTCACTGTTTTCTATCATATCCAAGGCCATTCACAGAGTTACAGGGTTGCAAAGGTTGCATTAGGGTCAGGGTAATTCTTCCCCATTCCCCTAAACTAATCTGCTACCTTTGAAAATGCTCCTCCATCCATCATCATCTCAGTGCAACTGACTTCAATGCTGCAAATTGACACAAAACAATACTTGTGAGATAGGAAGAAATATGTTAATTTAAGACATTTGTCACAGATTATGGTATTATCACTTTGTCCATATATTAACATTTTGCTGAATTCATAGGACATTCAGATTACAAATACTTAAGCCACAGTAGAAAATCATCGCTGTGAATTAAACTGTATCCTACAGGCTTTTATATACACCAATATACATTATTTATCAAGTAATTAATGCAAGACGACACAGAAACAAAACAAAGCATGTTTACATGACAAGGAGTTGTTTCACAGCCATAGTTAACGTGTTCAAATAGAGCTTAACCATTAATGACAGAAAAGATATTGCAGAGTTCTGGAAGTTTACAGTGAATACTGAATTCTTCCTGTACTGTTCCATAGTAAAACACAAACTATTCAATTAGCAGTTCATAAACAGTAGATATATTCACACTGAAAATGTGTAATTATCCCCTGGCTAATTATCACAACATTTTGATAAAACACTCTTGTCAGAGGCTCCAATAAGTTTGATAAACAGTATACATGCCTCTGTAGCCTAATTAGTTGTTAATAGGAATTCTGAATTTCAATCAGTGTACTAATAGCTTAACTAATCTATAAATAATTTGTCAATGTGAAAATGTTTGCCTGCTGTGGGACAGGAATACTGAATCATAAAGGGTATAAGTAAATTCAAAACATAAATATCCATGAAGGTATTTTATGATTTAATGCATCTCAATCTAAATTTGCAGAACTTTAATTCCTCAGATACAATGTAAATGCAAGTTACAGTCACTAACATGGTACTTGATCCAAATTCCTTCGTAGACTTATCCTCCTCCCAGTGGATTCTACCAACTGAAAATCACTTCATCTTTTACCTTCCAGCCACTACTTATTTGCACTTTGAAGACTTCCTTCCCTTCCTGCTTATCAATTCAGTTTCTACTATTTGAAAAGTTGGAATGACAGGGCATAAAATGAAATTAAAATTCATAACAATTGAGTTTTCTACAATATTGCTGCCTCTTTACTTTTATCTCCTCCCCTACTTTCCAAGGAAATGTTTGATCCAATTTTTTTTACCATTAGGTATTCACTACTTGGTTGCTTGTGATTCAAAGAACACCATTGCTTTTCAACAGCTTGCCCAACTCCTCCATTTCTGAACTCAGAGAACTCTATTCAGAACTATCACAGTAAAATCTTAATCTGCTCTATTCCAATGTTCACATCTAATTTTCTGGCAGGAGTCAATAAAAACTGATCAGAAGTACAAGCTCCGATGTATTTATTTTCATTAACTAGGGCACCTCGGCTAACATTAGTATGCCTACTGTCAACTTAATGAAATAGGGTGGTTGCTCACACCATAGATTGAGCATTGGACCTACTATTTCTGACATGGCTTACATGCCAGAGTGAAGGATAAAAACAAGATGATGATATGGATAAACAAAAACAAAAACAAAAGGGATCATAAATCCAGGAAATGAAAAGAAAAGTAACATAGAGGAACCGACAAGAAGAAAGCAAAGGCGAAAAAAGTAAAAATGCCAAAAATCTTAAGTCAGAATCAAGCATGTAAATAGACAAAGCATTTGAAACAAAATTGGAATTTTGCAAGTATTAACAACAATGGAGGAATCTGTTTCTATGCTATAACAGAAATGTACATTACCTTTGGACAGGACTAAGAATTTAATCTTCCTTACTAACATTTTCAAGGCAGAGAAAAAAAGGATAGTGAAGCAGTAATAAAAGTTATAAAGAAATAAAATTTGCTCTCAGGATTGTAATCAAGTTGAATCTAAGATGTCAACGTAATCATCCATCATAAGTCTTGGATGGGAAAGGACTTAGTTACAATTAAACAAACATTCTGGACAGGAGTGGGGAGAAGAACAGAGTCTGATCCACTTGATGATCTTGAGATGTGACCAAGGAGTATAATGAAAAAGATGAGAAGTGTATTATGCTCTAAGGCTGGTTGGCCAGTCAAGAAGAAAGGATGATGGAGCAATTGGCCATGCTACAACAGATGCTATAATAGTTCATGGAAAGTTGGCAAGAGAGGTGCACATTGCGACTGTGGGTTCACATCAGAGGGATTTAAGCTTGGAATGGCATGACGAAAAAAGCAAAGAAACCAGATACTTGTGATAAGTTGAAGAAAAAATTGGGGGCTCAAACAAATAAAATATGCACAAAATGGGAAACAGCCAGAAGGGCTCAAGCAGTCAAAACTGAAATGTGCAAACTTCTTCCAGGCTTGACAGGTAGTTGCAATGTTGATGTTTGCCCTGGCAAGGATGTCTATAACCACACTTCCGTCTCAAATTATGGCGCCGTTCAAGAGACAGATGAGAAGAAATGCCTTCACCCAAAAGGTGGTGAATCTTTGAAATTCACTACCCAAAATGGCTGTGGAGGCTCAGTCACTGAATACATTCAAAACAGTGACCAACAGATTTTTAGATGTTAGGGAAGTTATGGATACAGATTAAGTGCTTTAAGATATCAATGATGCAATAATCATCACAGCAGGCACAAGAAGTCTAGTCCATCTTCCATTTCTTATTTTTCGTATTTGGAAGAAAGAGAGGGAGCTAAAGGTGATTGGCATGGATGTGGAAAGGAGAAAACAAAACATACAAGTGAACAGATACAGAGAGAAACATTCTTGTAATACAGTGACCATTACTGTCAAATTCTTTCAAAATCATCATAGTTCAATCACTTAAAATCAAGAATTTCATTTAGCACTAAAGCATTCCACAAAGGAGGATGCACACATTAAGATAAACTGTTTACTTTATTAATGAATTTCCCTCTGTCAATTGAAAGGATAAACCATCAACCTGTAGTCTGTGCTATTCTGGATAGTTTAAGAGTAACGTCACTGACCTTTACTAGCTCTGTGGTGATTGAATGGTTAAAGGCATAAATTCTTAAATGGTTAAGGAGCATAAATATATGTTGCCCTCAAAGTAATTTGATTTCCTTCTAGAATATTGTTTCTATGCCAGTGGAACTAAATGGATTTTTAAAAAAGTTGTTTAAATTGTAAACAGAGTAATGGCCCAGAATTTCTTAGCTGCAGCTGTTCCTGCATATTCTATAATCTTATCGTTTAGGTCCATAATTGTGCAGATCCCTCTGTGAGGGCTTGCTAGCAAAAGCTGGCCAAATCTTCACTGTTGAAGCCCTTTCAGACAAAACCCCCATCATGTGACCAGGGCCAGAAATTCTTTAAAAAATGCTTACAGATGTCTCATCAACTTTGCAAATCTATCAATGTTTCTGGTTGTCTCCAACACTCAGAAGCATTTTAAAAATATCAAAACCAATTAAAAAAACAAATCAATAAATAATTAAAAATTATTAACCTTTTAAAAAATTTAAAAAAATATATAAGTAAATTCAATTCATTTGAAGTACTTACTTTGGACTCTTTTAGACATTCTCCATGCAGTCATATCGCACTTCTACCCATCACATTCATGCTGACCATTTTGCTCATCCACAGTAATCTGATTTGCCCACATCACGACAGTATCCTTTTCTGCCTTGCCTATTCAAGTGTCTGTCAAAATGTAGTTATTGCATCTGATTCCACCATCTCTACTGGCAGCATGTTGCAGATATTAACCAATCTCTGTAAAAACCTACTCCTTGGATCCCCTCTAAAACTCCTTCCTCTCACCTTAAACTTATGCACTCTGGTTTAGGACACCACCACCTTGGAAAAAAGATTTTGATTATCTACCCTGTCTTTGCACAGAGACAAAGGTCACCCCCTGTGGCTCCTTCACTCCAAGGAAAATGAGCCCAGCCTATCTAGTCAGAAGTCATCGTGCACATCGGTACCAATGACACAGGCAGGAAGGGTGATAAGGTCCTGCAAAGTATGTTCAGGGAGTTAGGTACTAAGTTAAAAGACAGGACCTCCAGGATGATGATCTCAGGATGGCTACCTGTGCCATGTGCTAGTAAAGCAAGAAATAGGAAAATCATGCAGTTTAACATGTGGCTAAGGAGATGTGCAGGAGAGAGGATTTTTGGATGATTGGGCTCTCTTCCAGGGCAGCGGGACCTGTACAAACTGAATGTTTTGCACCTGAACTGGAGGGGGACCAATATCCCTCCAACATCCCTGCAGGAAGGTTTGCTAGTGCTGTTCAGGGAGGTTTAAACTAGAGTTACTAGGGGGGGGGGGGGGGGGGGGGGATGACC
>JAUZTB010000107.1:79360822-79371959 GCA_034780895.1 Rhynchobatus australiae | reverse complement strand
TCCTCATGAGGTTCCACTGTCTGGGCCTGTGGGAATGCATTTGGACTACACCCAAAGCATCCTCTCTTTAGAGACTGCCCACTGCTCAATTACAGTTTTGTCTGCCAATCTTCAATTCACTCGCTGAGATTCCTTTTCATTCCACTGAAACTGTCCCCCCTCCTTCACCAATTGAGAAGTTCTACTCCATATTGTTCCATGACCTTCTCGATTCATTAAAAATATGAACATTATGAGACATTTTCCACAGGTGTTCCCCAATTACATGGTGCCAGCTTGGCCAATCTCAGCATTAGCTCCTTACCAACTGAGCTGGGAATACATTTCATAAGTTTTCCCTCTTCTTTGCCCACTGCTCTATAGTATCCCAATCAATAGTTCAGACCTGAAATTACCCCATTATTATTAATTTACAGTCCTATGTGAAATTTCCTTGCTGATGTAATCTGACATCTCCTTTTCACCTTTTGTCAGTGACCTCCTTTGTTTCTTAACTCTAACCTAGCATGTTCTACCCTTCCCCACTCAAATACATCCTCCAACTCTGGTATAAAAATATTTTCCTAAATGAGGAATGGCAACACCTGACCCTTTCTCCTTTCCAACCTTATCTTTCCTGAACTTCTGAATCCAGGAATATTTAGTACCCAATCTTGCCATATTTTGAGTAAAGTCTTAATTATTGCCACTACATCACATTCAGACAAAGCTATTTGCTTTTATAGCTTGTTTACCATATCTTATGCATTTGTACACATGCATTGCAAACTTCTGAGTTTAGATTTAATTACAAAGCTATTTCTCATTCCAATGATATCCCAATCCAGCACCTTGGAGACACTAGAGACTGCAGGTGCTGGAATCTGAACCAAAAAAAACAAATTGCTGGAATAACTCAGTAGTCATGCAGCATCTGTGGAGGCATATGTGCACAGTATTCCTTTACTGCAATGCCACTTGTTCATGCCCATTGCCTTGCCAAATTAGTTTAAATACAACTATCCTTGCCAATACCACTACTCCAATACCATCACAAATGGACCTCCCTCCAAAGCCTGGTGAGGTGCATCCTGAAAAGGTTCCCCCTTGTCCAGGGGGAACTACTTCTCTCAATGATAGAGTAAATCAACAGTTGCTACTTTTCAAAATCAGATTTAATATCACTATCTTATATGTTGTTTTGCGGTAGCAGTACAGTGCAAAGACATTAAATAAACTATAAGTAACAAAATAAATAGTGCAAAAAAAAAAGTAACAATCAGGTAGTGTTCATGGACCATTCAGAAATATGATGACGGAGGAGAAGAAGCTGTTCCTGAATCATTGAACATCAGTCTTCAGGCTTCTGTACCTCCTCCCTGATGGTGGTAATGAGAAGAGGGCATATCCCAGATGGCGAGGGTGCTTAATGATGGATGCCACCTTCTTGAGGCGCCGCCTCTTTAAGATGTCCTCAATGGTGGGGAGGGTTGTGCCCGTGATGGAGCTGGTTGAGTCCACAACCTCTGCAGCCTCTTGTGATCCTATGCATTGGAGCCTCTATACCAGGCAGAATGCTCTCCACCATACATCTATAAAAATTCGCGTGTCTTTGCTGACATACCAATTCTCCTCAAATTCCTAACGAAGTGGAGCCTCTGGTGTACCTCCTTCCTGATTGTATCAATGTGTTACAATACTATGAATTGTACTTCATTATCCTCACCACTCTCTGATGCTGAGTGCAAATTTGCTCCATATAGATTACTGCATCTCTTGCCCTTTCAGATGCCAACCAACTTATTTTCCCTGAAGTCTCCATGCATCCATTGTGACTGCTTCTCAAAATATATGATATCCTCAGTCATCCTCCACAGTGACTCCAGCTTGAGTTGCTTGATGTATTTCTTACATATGTAGTTCTACTGTTTATGTGATACATCCTGAAGTTTCCACATAGTGCAGGACTTGCTGGTAATGGGTCTCTGCAGCCCATGAATTACTTTAGAAACTTAACATGATTGGGAAATGCACAGTGGTTGGACTTCACTCAGACCCCAGATATCCTGCAGAGGAAATAACTCCATTGCCGTCTGGCATCCACATGGCAGATGACACTTAATTTCAGGTTAAGTTACATAAAGTTTTAGTTTTATACATTAATTCTCCATTCCACTTACCTTAAGAAAGTTAAGGTAATGCACTTCAAGTCCAAAGACCCTGTTAACAATGTGATAATATTTATGACTTCCAATCAGCCTCACTTTCTCAAGTAGCCAAAGCAAAACATTGACAGAGTGACAATGCACAAACTCCCAGGCTTTTTTTTTCAAATTATGAATTATTTTTGGATCAGGAAAGCCACTCACCATACAACAACGATCAGCATCTGGGAATTGGGGAGGGGGTGGATGGATGGGGTAGGTAGGGCAAGGAGCATGGACCAATTGGAGAGTCATGACATTGAAGAGTCTTGGAGGATCAGAGGCCATGCATATCATTTACCTGAAGGTATCCTATCAGCGTTGTACTTCTAGCAGCTTTTGAAGTTAGAAAACTTAAAGCCTCAAGGTACACATTATCTATATATCACATAACTTGACTTTGGATGGCAACATTTGGAATGAGTATTCAACTAAAGGTAAAATCCTAGAGTTCAAATCCAATTCATATTTGAGTCGGCACACCGGTCTTAGTTTATAATGATCGGCAGGCTTTAGAATGCGTTGATCTGATTAGAAGTGATTTTCAAATTTCGTAGACAGGAATGCTTTTGGCACCTCATTTAGAGCAACTCAGCGAGTTGTAAAGAATCAGCAACTCATGGAAATATTAATTAGAGCCAATTAATTCCAGATTGACCTTCATTGATGAATTTAAAAATCAGCTGGCAGATTTGTTCTGGACATCGTTTCTACTAAACAGCATTCTCTGCTTATTTAAAATGTGAAACAAAATGGAGATTTTGCAAGGTAATAGAGTGTTGAGCACTGTCCCCTGAGCAAAGTGATATGTAATAAATAAATGGAAATTGCTGCCAGTGGAGGAAAGATTTTAAATTTATCTCCCTCCTTTCTTCTGGAGACCTTTTCCTAGCCCCTTATCGCCAGTATTTCAACTGAAAACTCCTCACATCAACAAGCCATTGCTGGATGCCTAGAGTCAGAGTTGTACAGCTGAGAAACAGGCCCTTCAGCCCAACACATTTATACCAACCATCATGCCCATCTATACTAATCCCATCTGCCTGCATTAGTTCCACTTATTGGCCACAAGACTCAGTTCCCTCATAGCCAAAAACAGAGCTTTACATAATTTGTTTCATAAGAATACCTCTTGCATCAGCATCCAGGAGATTAGAACAACAATTGTACATTCAGAAAATAAGGGCCACAATAGAGAGGAAACTGCAAAAAAACTAAAACCTGCATGCAATAGGTACAGGAGAGTTTCAAATTAAAATAATAAGAAAAACAGGCACTCAGCTGATGAGAAAGCAAATCAGAAACTGCTAAGTGAACCAAAATTGATCAAATAAGTAAAAATGGAAGATATTGGAATCACCCACTCGATCAGCTGGGATCTAAGGAGAGATAGAGTTAATATATCAAGTATATGACCTTTCATCAAAACTGCGAAAGGATAGAAATGAACAAATTATACAGTGTAGAGGAAGCAGCGACAAAACTGTGGGTGTGTCGATAAATTTAGAGGAAAACCCTGATAATCTACTTCATTGTTCAGAAATCCCAGTGGTTCATTATCTGACTCAACAGGGCCTCACTACCACATTGCTTTAAAGCAAGCTCCTTCTAAACACAGGGGCTCTATTCCCTTTGAACTCACCTGGTTCACTGGAAAATTTATTACATCGTTGCATAATATGTAAAAAGGTGAATTAAAAGTGTGTTGCCATATTAAAAGGATTAAAATCCAAAATTCCATAAAAATCTGCCAATACAGCACCACAAAAGTCCTTAGGGTACTGGATTATCAGAGTACTGTATAATAAATGATCTGTTGAAAATAGCGACTCTTGGAGTAGAAGTTGAGGACATGGGGTACATTAACCTGGTCAAAGTAGAAGAGCTTACAGAATTTCAGAAGTGTTATATAGCACAGAAAGAGGAAATTTCAGTTCAAAGAGTCCACTGAGGAGAAAGAATGTGCAATAGTGTAATTGAGTCTGTGGACTAAAATGATCATTGGCAGTATGGATAAGAAATCTGCCAAAGGACAGAAAGCAGAGAGAGTCACCATAAATGGTGAGTGGAGGATGGTAAACTGTGGTGATTCGCTGGAGACAGTGCCAGGTCCACTGTTTTTATTGGTTTATATTGATGACTTACATATGGGCACACTCAGTAAACTTTCCAAATCTGCATATGACACAAAACTTGGATGAGGTGCAACAGACAGTGAGGATGAAACAATTCATCTGTATAGCTGGTGGAATGACAGGTGACAGATAAAAATTTAACAAGAAGTGTTAAATGATATAATTGCAGAAACCTCTGGAAACATAAACCAAATGACACAATTCTAAAGGGTACAGAAGAAGCAGGCTGTAAACTGGCATAAATCTTTGAAGTAGTAGAACTTGTTAAGAGTGTGATTAGCAAAGCAAAGAGACCATATTGAACTTTGATAAAACACTGGTTAGGCCACATTTTCAAAATGGTTGAAGCCAAGCTATTATTATATGGATCAGAGGATACATTGTTTCTTTTGTATATGACGTGGTGATTAGAACAGCAAGGTGCCGGACTGTGAATAATGCAGCTATCAGGAAACTTGGGTTCCTCTTGGTTTTGCTGCCAATTTTTTTCCTTAATAATTCAGCAACAAAATAAGAGATAATTGATAAGGGTAAGTAGTTGAAATTATGTGTGTAAACTTTCTAATTGCATTTCATAAAATGCCACATTAAAGGCATGATAACAAAATTGATGTTAGTAAGATTAAACATGCAGTGGCTGCATGGAAAAATTAGCTAAGGGAATAAAAAGTATGGAACAGTTGCTTTTCAGATTTAAAGGAAGTATGCAGCGATATCCATAGAGGTTGGTGTTGAACCTTTTAAAAAGATAAGATATAAAACTATTAAAAATACTGACCTTGGCTTGAGCATACAAGGTATACTTTCAATGTGCTCAGAGTACTGCAAACTAAGAAACATTTATGTGAATAGTCAAGAACTTCAGGAGGACACAGACAAATTGATGAAAAGTGATGACAAGCAGCAGATAAAATTTAACACATGATTAAGAGGAGATTAATTTTGGTAGGGATGATGAAACATAAGCTAAATGGTACAATTTTTAAAATGCTGCAGGTACCTCCAACACCTGGAGGTTTGTCTGTGTAAAATTAATTATTCAGATGCTCAGGCAATTTGATGAGAAACAATTAAGAAGAAATATCATGGAGATGTTGAGAAACATAAGTTTCTGATACATCAAATGATGAGGAACTCTCCAGTGGCAGATAGGTGCAGAGAATCAAGGTCAATAGCAAAAGAACCAGATGTCTTTGGGAAAAATAACGAATTTACAAGATTTGGAATGCATTGCCCAGGTTGTTGGTAGAAGCAGATTTAATATCAACTTTCCAACAAGAAACAGACAAATTCTTGAAAGCAGAAACAAAACAGGGGCCTTACAAAGAGACAATATTAGCCATAATGACTTAATGGCCTTTCTCTGCGATATCATTTTATGATTCTATGTGCATTGATCTATATTTTCCACTGTTGAAGAACCATAGAACAATACAGCACAATACAGGCCCTTCGGCCCACTGCATTGTACCGACCTTTAAACCACACTTAAGACAATCTAACCCCTTCCTCCCACATATTCCTCTATTTTAAATTCCTCCATATGCTTATCTAACAATCTCTTGAATTTGACCAATGTACTTGCCTCCACGACTACTCCAGGCAGCGCATTCCATGCACCAACCACTCTGAGTGAAAAACCTCCCTCTGATATCTCCCTTGAACTTCCCAGCCATTACTTCAAAGCCACGCCCTCTTGTGTTGAGCATTGGTGCCCTGGGAAAGAGGCGCTGGCTGTCTATTCCTCTTAATATTTTGTATACCTCTATCATGTCTCCCCTCATCCTCCTCCTCTCCAAAGAGTAAAGCCCTAGCTCCCTTAGTCTCTCCTCATAATCCATACTCTCCAATCCAGGCAACATCCTGGCAAATCTCCTCTGCACCCTTTCCAACGCTTCCACATCCTTCCTATAATGAGGCGACCAGAACTGGACTTGAGCAGAGTCTCAGGCTGACAGAGAGGTAGAGACCTTGTAAACGTATGTTGAAACTATTGTGAATTTTTGAAGGTGACTCATTCGCTCCTAACAAGGAGAATCACAAGTGTATGCAGATAATGACAAAGGCCATTTAGCCCAATCTAGTTTATTCAGAATGACCATACAGTCTCTTCCCATCACAGCAGTTAACCGTTTCATCCATAACTTCTGGGTTTTCACATGCAGTGTCCTGCTCAGAAATCCTTTCCACTTTTAAAAAGACCAAACTGATTATGTACACATATCATTTGTTAACTTAAGTATATCCAGCATTTTCTGTTTAAGTCAGGCAGCAGTTATAGAGAGACAGAAATAGGGTTAATGTTTCTGGTCGATGACCTTTCATCAGAATTAGAAGCCGGAAATCCAGCATGTTTTAAATTGCAGAGAAAGGGGGAGTACTGGAAAGAAAAACAGAAAGGCAATATCTCTGAGAGGGTGGAGAACAAGAGAGAATGGATGACACAGATTAGAGGTAACAGAGTAGTGAAGGCTTGTTAATAGAGGGTAATTAATCTGGAGGAGATTCAAGTAAAGGGAGGACAGAAGGGAAATAAAGACACTGGAGTTATCAGATATAGAATACAGCAGTTACCGAAAATCTGAAATAAAAAGGACAATGGTGAGAAGACTAGGCAGCACCTCAGGAGAGAAAAGTTGCATTACATCACAACTGGCCAGGGCTCAAAAAGCAAAAAAAAACACTACTGCAGGTGCTGGAATTCTGAAACAAATGCTGGAATTACTTTTCCATGGAGAAGTAGATCTAACACCTCAAGTTGGAGACTCCTGACAACAGCAAATGTGAAGTCATCAATAGCCCTTAATACCACTGTGAACGGAAAGGATTCACACAGAGTCCAGGGTTTGCCTTCAGAACAAACTTTCTCTTTGTTACAAGCTGACGGCAACAGGGGAGTCACTCATCCTGGAGAAAATGTTCCCAAATCCAAGGTTTTCATTATTCTTACCTACTTTCTCCCCACTAATGTCTACTCCACATGCACTGTGTGTACATAGAGTGAGGTAAGCCTTAAGTAGTGTCGAGCTCAGTGCCCATGTGCTTTGTGAACTTCAAGCTTGAGTGCTTTGTGTGTTACATGAGCTGTCTTCTGCTTTCACCTCATATGTACAAATGCAGGCTGCCCCCAGAACACTCTACGCAAAGCTGCATTTCACTGTGTGTTTCAATGTACATGTGACTAATAAAGAGATCTTATCTTATCCATCCAGGAGTTTATGGGATCATTGTTAGGCTGGTAATCAGGTATGACTTTACTATAGTTCACTTTAGCCTGCAGTTTGTGGTTGGGTCCGGTTTAACCTGTCCCAGACTTTCTCTGCCTGGTACTAACCCTATAGAGTCCCCCTTTATCTCTCTGCTACATGATTATCCCCCTGTCTTCTACTGCTGCACCACAGAGCCAAGAATTCACTATTCCTTACTACGGCCACCCATGACTACAGTTCAAAAGGCAAGCCTGCCTCATTGATCCACAAAATAGTTCTCATACAAAACATTATTCTCACATTCCTTCTGCTGTTGTGGACTCCTGGCAACAGCAAATGCAAAACATCTCCAGTTTCTGGCCCTTGGCACTACTCCCAATCCCAATCCAAAGGTGAAGTCCTCCCCAGCAATGGAGAATCTCCACATGGTCAAACATCTTCCTGTCAGTTGACAAATCCTTCCTGTCACATGACTGTAGCAAACAAGCTTTAATTAAGCTGTTTAACACATTAACCATTACCACACCAGTGGCTTTTAACAATATTAATTGCACAAATCACCAAGTGTTGATAAACTCAGTAGAATGTATAATATTCACTACACTGATTACAAAGTTCTTGTCGTCTTCCGCATCATACTACAGCTTGTTTACAGCACATTACCTTTTTGACAAATCAATCTTAATAAAATTTAATAGCTGGATATTTGCAAAATATTTGAAACATTACAGAACATTGACTGAGATTTATTAGAAACAACAATTCCAGTTCCTTCAACTGTTCTTAAAAAAAAATGTTTTCTTTTGGGAGATTTGTGTTAATTTGCAATGAACACAAGATAATTGATGAAAAAAAAACATGCATTGTATTTGGTTCACCTTCTCGTAGAGGGCTTGTTAACTTTACAAATCCTTCAGTGATTTCTTGGACTGTGGAGTCTCTGCACTGCAACATTCCTTTCCCTCCTGGGTAACAATGGTTCCTCCTCATTCCGCTCAGAGCAAAAACACAAGAGCTCTCTCAGTGTATAATAGTTTTAGAAGTCACACTTTTCTGTGTATGTGTGTAGATTTGGGTTTGCACTCAATTGGCTCAAATATCGTGGCCTAGAAATTCTACATACAGCCCATCCCCGGATAATGAATGGGTTCCATTTTTACAAACGTCCTGAAGTCGATCTTGTCCGTGTCAGAAAGTACACAAAAATCACTCGATATGGTAACCGTACCTCCACAGTGTTGCAATGAATGACATCGAAAGCACCTCAGACTCATAAGAAAGAACAATTACTGAATGTGGAGAGACAGAGGAAACCAGCTCTGCCATTCATAAGAAGGAATGCATATACACGTCAGACTTTTGAATTTAATAATATTATGGGAGCTCATTCATATGGAGCATGGGTCTATAAATTGGATGTTCTTAATCTGGGGAAGATCTGTACAACTAGAGAAAATTAATAAAATAGTTTAATGAAAAATACTTTACTCATTTCCTTACATCAGCTTCTGTGAAGTGCACTCTTGCTGAATCCACTACTTTCATGGGCCTAGCAAACATCAACCACTCTCAAGGAGGTCTACTTTATTTAAGTATCATTTGAGAAGGAACATAAGACGCTTATGACAACCAGAAACACATCAATTTTACAGAGACTTCCAAAAATGTTTGATAAGATCAGTTTCTTGAATGAAGTTCCCAAAAGAAACTCTCAGATTGGAAATTCCTTTTTCCCTTATTTCCTCCCTATCAAAGACGCACATTGGTTTTTCAGGCCTTGCTGTGCATTTGGGACTGATTTTAGTCAGCCTTAATATTTGCTTAATTATTCAGGAAGGTGGTATATTAAAGCTGTTGTTAATGTAATATAAAACAGCTATTTTCTTTTTAAAAAAAAGCTTGACTGCATAGAGCATTTTTCCCCAAATAAACTAAATTCTGTGCATAGGCATCTTATATAGTTGAGTGTCTGCACAACAGTTTTAGTGGGAAGCACTACAGTTAATCACTGAAGCCCAGCAACATTCACGGTTCTAAAATCAGTTCAAGCAATTCATCAAGTATCGGTGGAAAAAACAAACTGCTTCAGTTAAGCTCAAGATATCATAGGAAAGGTTTTAAACTTGGGCCATCTTGTATAAACCAGGTAGCAGATGCCATGTCTTGGACACTGCACTGACTTCAAAGGATACTTCTGCTAAATGGCCTAACTGGTCATTTCTGGTGGCAGATCCCTTTAAAATGAAAAGGGTAGTTTTAATAATCAATTGGATAAATAGTTGTGATGATGCTCCACCTCAACCCTCACCCAGTTTCACCAACTGGTCCAGCAGAAATAACAGTGAGATGCAATCTCAAAAATTACCTCCATTTGCCAAGGAGCAGCAGTATTCTTCTCCAGGCCCCACATTAATAACATGGTTGTTGCTGGCACAAGTGTCCCCTCCACCACACCCCATGCTAGCTAATGGCAATGATGCCCTGGTAAGAGGGCCAATGGCTCCAATTGACCAGGCTTCCAGCTGGCAGAACTAGGCAGTCAGTTGGTACACTTCAGTTAGCATATTTTAGTGGTTATACTGATATTTTTTTTAAGTTGGGCTCTATTCAAAGTTAAATGAAAGTACAATTAATAATTCATAAATTGGTTGCAGAACTTCCCCATCCTGGGTACATTTTGAAAGTAATTTATGAGATTATAAAGAATTTTGGATAACCCAGGATGCAACAAAAAGCAACCCATTTACTTCTAATTCCAAGTTTCAACTTCCTTTCATCTTCCATTATTTTCTCATGCAATGCAGAGTTGGGCAGAGTTAGACAAGTTTCACAAGCTACCATTGGAAACTCCAAAATCTACTTATTAGACCTTTCACTGTAACAGACATGCAGCTGTATAACCATTTAAAATATTTTGGCTTGCTGGCAAAACTTTAATATAAAAATAAAATCATGGCAATAGATAAATGCCAACAAAATTCAGAAACAACACTGCAGATACTGCAAATCTTGATAACAACAGAAAATGCTCAACAAATTAGGTAGCATCTCTCTCCACAGATGCTGTACCAAGCAATGATCAATAGGAGATTTGTGGCTGGCACGCTGTTTGCAGTGGGATTCAGTTGAGCTCAATACTAGTCTTTTGTCTTTCACAGTATTTACCAGTGATCTATAGAGTCAAATGTAGGAGTCATGATAGGATGATGCAAAGATTGGTTGTGAGACTGACAGCAAGGAAAATTACTGTAGACTGCAGGATGACATAAATGGGTTGGTTGAATGGGCAGAAAAGTAGCAAATGGAGTTCGATTCAGACAAGTAAAAGGTGATACACTTGGGCAGAGCAAGCAAGGCAAAGCAATACACAATACATTTCTCAGTCTCAAACTGGAGAAACAGAGGGACCTGTCCCTGAAGAAAGCGGCAATGGCAGTTAAGGAGATATACCATACACATCCTTATTCTTAGAGGTAAAGAATATAAGAGAGTGTGAAGATCATGCTAGACCTGCATTAAATTCTAATTGAATATCGAATACAATTCAGGTCACCACATTACAGGATGTATGTGATATAACCAGGGAGGATTCAGAGGAGATTTACCAAGA
>JAUZTB010000107.1:77960126-77973027 GCA_034780895.1 Rhynchobatus australiae | reverse complement strand
TGAGCTTTCTTGGCCATGGCATCTACGTGATTTGACCAGGACAGGCTGTTGGTGATGTTCACTCCCAGGAACTTGAAACTGTCAACCCTCTCAACCTCAACACCATTGATGTAGACAGGTGCATGTACACTGCCCCCTTTCCTGAAGTCAATGACTAGCTCTTGTTTTGTTGACATTGAGGGAAAGGTTGTTGTCATGACACCATTCCACCAAGCTCTCTATCTCCTTCCTGTACTCTGACTCATCGCTGTTTGGGATACGGCCTACAACAGTGGTATCATCTGCAAACTTGTAGATGGAGTTCCACACAGTCATGAATGTATAGGGTGTAGAGTAGAGGGGTGAGGACGCAGCCTTGTGGAGCCCCAGTGTTGCAAATAATCATGCTGGAGGTATTGCTGCCTATCCTCTCTGATTGCGGTCTGTTGGTTCAAAAGTCAAGGATCCAGTTACAGAGAGATATTGAGTCCTAGGTATTGAGTCCTAAGTCTCGGAGTTTGGTGACAAGTTTGCTTGGGATTATTGTAATGAAAGCAGACCTGTGGTCAATAAACCATATTCTAACGTAGGTGTCTCTGCTGTCCAGATGCTCCAGAGCTGAGTGTAGGGCCAGGGAGATGGCGTCCGCTGTAGACCTGTTTCGGCGATAGGCAAATTGCAGTGAGTCAAGATTGTCTGGGAGGCTGGAGCTGATGCGTGCCATTAACCACAGAATTAAGAGACAAATTAACATTAGCAGTGAATTTGCAATTGCAATTCTTTACTTAATTGGGAGATTTTATGGGGTTTTGAATGGCCTTTAGTGTCCCATGGTTATCCAAGGGCAAAATACCTCTCTTCCACAGCTACATTCTTGCTAAAATGGCCCTGGAAGGAAGCATGGTGTGTCCATTGGTACACTTTAGGCCTGGCATGACTAGTAGGCATGGAAGGATTGAAGTGTGTTGTTGACAATACAGCTTTTCTAATAAATTGAAGTTTATTGCTTGTAGCCTTTAAAAATAAAAATGGTACTTGTTAGCTTATCACATTGACAGTTATCGTTATAATTGTCAACTAACAATTTGTCAAAAAGAACATAGTTAAGAGCAACTATGGTGTTGTCATGAACCAATGAGCAAGGTAGCAAGCTTATTTCAATATGACAAGTAAATTTTTAGTTATAAAGAGATTTTTATGGGAATGTTACTTTCCTGAAGCAATGTGTGATTAATCAGGGTTGCATTAACAGTGGACTTTCATCTATTATACACAGCTATTGCGTTTCCATTACATAAATCCACATATGGAAATGTGGGCCAGTTGTTACATTACAGCAGACCTTATCTAGGAATTTCAAATGGAATAGCAAGGAAGTTAGTTTGCTGATTCCAGCCCAGAGATTGACACATCAGACTAATTGTGAGAATTAAAATGAAAGCCTGACTTAATTGTGTGGAGTCCAGGCTACATAGGAGATACTAAGCAGAAACCAGATACATTAAGGAAAGAATGAAGAGAGGCTGGATGTTTACCCTATGATGGTGGGAAACTTAACGAGTGAATCTGTCTGAATAAGACATTCTCAGTCAATCCTTTCAATGAGTGACTCATATTTAGAAAAAGAAACATAAATACTTGCTAGCAAATAAAATGGTGATTTTGGGAACTGTTTGTAAGAAATGTACAGATATTTCTAAGTTGAAAAGGTCTTCCAGTTGGCAGAGTTATTGTTAAAATCTAATAGTTTATCAGAAACACAGCAAAACAGTATGAAATTTGACAAGGACAAGACAACCCGAGGCATTTCTTTTGATGATCCTACTAGAAAGAGTACAGCCAGAAATCATGTTATGTAACTCTTAGCAGGCCCCATGAAAATAAAATATAAGCAATGAAAACAAATAAACTCTACTTATGAAAACATCTAGCCACCCACGACTCTATAACTGCTCATCACTTTCCTCCAATCCTTTGCTTGCCATGGTTGTCTGGGGATGGATGAAGATATGAGCCAGATGCTTACTACTGCTTACCCATTAATTAACAGAAATTTCACTGCTTCTGGTATTTCCTGTTAACCAATAATAAATGTACTAATAGTAAAAATTTCAATGGATCCCAGGAAAGCCAAACTTTTAGAAACTGGTGCAGGTTGTCAATCAGATGTTGCTTCAATGTCACAGTCAGGGTTATCCTTTATTGCACTGTCAATCTACATAGCCCTTGGTTGTGTTTATATCTATTTTACTTGGTACACCCAGATGTGAAATACACTACAGGAAATATATACAAACAATGAAATTTTGCATTACTTTCCAAAAGAAAAAAATAATCAAATGATTTCTTCTTTCTCTTGGTACATTTCTTCAGTTGTCCTTGCTGGTTTTATGTATCATTTTCGGGTGAGATGGTGGGCAGAAAAGCATTGCATGAACATGCCTCTCACAGTTTGAAACAAGCCAGCAGGTGGTGTATGAGAGCTTCCTAGGATGACTTCCCCCATATTTCCTTCAATTTTGTTGGAAGAAATACAAACAGCTGAGATCAGAAGCTTGCTTCGGCAGGAGGGCGGGGAAGAAATACAATCTGTCTGAAATATTACAAAAGAAAAACACCGCATATGCTGGGAATCTGAAATAACAGAAAATTCTGGAAATACTTAGCAGGTCTGGAAAGTATCTGTGGAATCAGGCTTAGCATTTCAGGTCAATGACCATTCAGATCATCAGCCTGAAACATTATTTTTCTCTCTCTACACATATTTCCTGACCAGTTGATCATTTTTAGCATTTTCTGTTTTAAGTATAAATCAGCCCAAGATGCCATTTTATCAGTGCATGTCTTGGAAATACAAGAAAGTTAAGTGGGCCAAAATCTCATTCAATTTGAACATTTTACTGTGTTATGTAATAATCATAATATATTCAAAGTGTACATGCATCCTGAACTTTCAGAAATCAGTGCCCTAGAACGCTAAATGGCTTAGTATGTTTTTTTTTCCAATATTTAAAATCTTGAATATATTATGGAAATTACAACTTCCCAGAAGGGTAATTGCTTGACAGTTAAAGCATTCTTCAGCTTGTCTTAATGAATTTTCTAAAAGTACTGAACACTAAAGTTTACCCATTATGTCTGTGATTTTGTAAATTTACAGAGACCAAAGGAAACCATTCACCCAATATTCATTATTCTACCTATTGGTGTCAATTATTCCCTTCCCTGGCTAAGATGTATGGGGTCAATTTGTAGCCTGCCACCTGGGCATTAACCTAACATTGTATTTTCATTTTCTTTTAAAAGAATGGTTTAAAAAAAAGGTAACATGGATGAATGAGCCCAATCCTCTCCTTATCTATAAGCAGAGTTATGAATCATCCATGGACATTTATAAAACAATCAACAGTGAAGGGAAAGCACTTGTGTACAGGAACTTTTTTTAAACCTTTGAATTCTGAAATAAGCTTTCCACGAGAAATGGATTTCAAGCCCGATCTTCAATGCAGGTCTGGATACACATCTGTTGGTTGCATGTTTAGACTAATTAAGTACAGTACATTTCTGCATTGATAACATGCCTTCAAATTTGCCATTAAGATGGAAAACTACTCATAAGCTGCCAGAAAAATGCAGTGGAACTCTACCACTAGTTTCAGTGTCAACTTGCCTAACAATGACTAATAGAAATCAGTTGGTTAAACATTGCGGAATGATTACTCCTGACAAGAAAAGAATATCCCAACTATAACTCTGTGCTGCAAAGTTCAGTTTAACTTATCACATCGTAATATATAAGGGCAGCTGTCATTCTAGTAGAATTTGTTCTGTACAGAGTAACTTCAGTGATCATGCTGTCAAAATAAAGGAATTTACATTTAGTGCCCTTATCATTATTCATGTTTAAATTTGCCTCAGAGTTGACAATTCATTCTGCTTTGTACAGAGACTGGTAGGATTTTGGATTACATCTATAAAGATGTGTTGAATTCTCGCTGGGCTGATGGGTATTACAGAGAAAAAGGAGAGACAGGCCACAAAGAAGTTCAAAACAGAATGAGAATTTTAAAATTGAGGCACTACTTAACCAGGAACCCAGCAAATACAGGAGTGTAAGACGAAGGAGACTTGATGTGATTGGGGTGCAGTTGGGGAAGGGTGAATAGGACATGGTGAAATTGAGATGTAGTTGGGGACAGGAGTCTTAGGTGAAGTGGGATTTGATGCAGTGGGGATAGGTGTAAGGTGAGTTGATGAAATTGAGGTGTAGCTGGGGACAGAGTGTGAGCTGAATAGGATCTGGTGAGATCAGGGTGCATTTTGGACAGGTGCTGGTAAATGTGACAGTGCGATTGAGATGTAGTTGGGGACAGGAATGTTGGATGAAATAAGATGGTGCAATGCAAGTGCACATGGGTGTTAGTAAATGGGAATTGATGCACTTGAGGACAGGGTGTTAGGTGAATAGGTGAGATGGGGTGCAGGTGTGGACAGAGGTGCTGGTGAAAGGAGCAGTGCAATTGAGATGTAGTTGAGGACAGGGGTGTTGATGAGGGGTGCAAGTTGGGGCAGAGGTGCTGTTGAATAGGACTTAGTGATATTGGAATGCATTTAGGGTAGGGGTGTTACTCAATTCAATTTGGTACAATTGAGGTGCCTTTGGGAACAGAGTGTTCAGTGAATGGGGCGGTCATCCTTGCTGTTTTTTGTTATGTTAGGTAATAATATGCTGCCTAGTATTATCACAGGATCTTCACTGATTACATTATCAAAACACAGGAATTTACTTTCAGTTTCTTTATAAAGTTTTCAGTAATACATTTTGCCTCTATGCTCAGATATTTGTAAGTTAGAGGCAGGCAGGAGAGTTTTAAATGACAAGATTTTTATAAAGTAGAAAAAGGGAGGTGGCTGGGTATCCATTGGAAAAGACATTTTCAGAGGTAGCAACCTGTGGAGGAGGGTTTCCACAGCAAGTGAGTTCGGGCAGGGTGCAACCAGGGGTTGGCTGAGTTAGCAGGGGCTTAGTGAGGGTATAAATATGAGTGATCCACATCTTTACCATGTTTGTCCAATATTTCAGTCTTCCTCCCTAACAATGCAACATCATCCCCCCCTTTTGTGAAGACAGCTGTTCTTCTTAGCCACATCCCAGCCCAGCCTCCAAATACGTTACTTATCTAATCCTTAATCAGGCATGCTATTTTCTAAGTTGTCCTCTTGCTTTTATGTGAATATAAACTTTGAAATTTTGATTTTATTTCCCTCTCCAAATTTTCTTAATATTTATTTAAGACTGTCCCCTTCAGACTTCAGGAAGGTGAGGCTCAGAAATAAATTATGAGAACAATTATTTTTTCATAACACATGCTGAAAAAGTAGTTATATTGCATTTTATTCCGATGTCAGATAACTGGATCTGCATGGTGGCACATCAACTAATTTAATTGTTCTTAAGTATTTAAGAGGTTGAGAAGCAAATGTTTTCTTGGGGGATTTCTAACTCATTCCGCAAACACTTGGGACAAACTTTTCTACACACCCCAGTGCTACTTAGAAAAAGAATATGTTCAGGTTTAGTGCCTGAACATAGGGATTTTTTCTAATCTGATATTTTTGACATTAAAAATGCTGTCCCAGGGAATGACCCTATTCTATTTGATCGGGCAAACTGCTTTGTTATGTAATCTTCCCAAATTTTAATGATGACACTGGACTAAGTAGTTTTGGGCTGCCACCTCATATCCTGTGAGTCTCTACCAGATGATCTCTCAAATCCAATCACTTCACTTCCAGTTTCCAAGTACTAGCTTCCCTGCCATATACATCTTTATGATGCTCCACTTGCCCAGACCTTGAAACAAAATACAAATGTTCATTCACCAAGGAATTCCTAGATAATCTGTTGAGTTGACCTTTAAATGGAGGAGAATGCAGCAGCAGTAAAATCACAGCTCAGATTGTTACACCATTCATCTTGCTGACAGCTGTCCACAATCTTTTCACAGACCTTTGAGGAGAGACTTGCTTTAATGAGGCCTTTGATCCAAGCCAGTTCTTTCTACTGGGCATCTGTATGCAGAGCTGAAACAATGAGGCTCCAACCAAATAGCATAAGTATTCCTTACTGGAACACTTACTGTCCAATTCAGTAAATTTAAACCAAGCAATATAACTTTAGATTTAAATTATGTGCAGGAAACAAAAAGAATGGGAAAGAAAGATGGGATTAAGGGAAAGATAGTGAAAATAAGTGTTTAATATAGGGGTGTGAGATTATAGTGGTTATGTTAATATCCTGCTAATACAGAGTGATACACTTTTGATTCTTTAGGTGGTGTACATACTGTTTTTATTGCTGCGGACCACAGTACATACTCCTGTTACAGTGCACGGTTTAATTTTGTTATAACACACGGTGCTTGTTACTGTCAGGGTGCATAGTGATTAAGCCTGTGATACATAGTGCTTAATCTTGCTGGAGCAGATGCTGTACCCTTGGTGGGTACACAGTGCTTACATTGGCTAAAGAATGCAGTGTTTACACCCTCTGGGGTAACCAGTGCTTAGGCCAACTGGGATTCATAGTACTTAGTCTCACTGGGGTATGTGGTGCTTACCTTCATGGGTATACACTTGCTGTGATAATGCAACCTTTAATGGGGTACGCTAGATGTAAGCATAGCTTACACTCTCTGGAGAACATGGAGCTTACCATTGCTGGGTACATAGTATTTACTCTTGTAAGGGTACACAGTGCTTCCTTTCACTGTGGTATATGGTAACTACCCTTGCTTAGGCTTGTTGGAGTATAAGGTGCTTACTGTTGTACATGGCACTCTCAATGAAGCAAAGACCATTTACTTTTACTAATTCATTAGGATACACAGTGTTTACAATTGCTGGGTACATGGTGCTTATCCTCCTTGGCATACACAGAACTTTCACTCACTAGGGAACACATGACTTTCTCTCCATTGGATTATATCACACTCAGTGGTGTACGTGGTGCTTAAAGATGCTGGGACCGGCATACATAGTGCTAACATGCGCCTGCATACTCCGTACTTTCACTTGCTGGTTGGCACAATAGTTACTCTGACTGGAGTAAATGGTACTAAAACTTTCTGGGCATCAGGCCACCAAAACATACACCATACACGGAACATACACCCCTTGAGGTATATGACACTCATTGTGTTACTTTGTGCTTCTACTCACTAGGGTCACAATGCTGCACTTTCTGGGGTAGATGGTGCAGAGTGCTTATTTCCACAGGGGCACACATTGCTTACTCCCAGGATTACATGGTGGTTATTCTCACTGGAGTGCATGGTGTACACAGTCAGGAGGTAGGTGCATGGTTCTTATGCTTGCAGGTGTAAACGGTGAAGACTCCCATTGGGATATGTGATCCTTACAGTAGCGGAGGTAGAAGATGCTTGCTTTCTTGGCATACAGAGTGCTTAATTTCACATGGGTATTGTTTTACACACAACTTCCCGTACTTTGACCAAGTGCCATTCCTTCGTGTGTGAGCCTGAAATTTGAGTACTCACTGATGGCTTAACTGATGATGGAATCACAGTTTGGTCAACTCCTAATTGTGTTCAGAAAAAAATAATTGGCCAAATGTGCAAATATTACAGAATAAGTCAGTAACAGTGCTCAGGGGCTGGAATCATGGCCAATTATAATTCTGGCACTTTGCTCCCAATCTAGCACTCCAATCGCTGTGCTGATTATGATCATCTGAGAACAGATCATGGATCAAACTAAGTTCCTTCTCGTTCCTATGATTCACTGACATCAGTTTTCCCTATTAAAAAAATTACAAGGTTCCAACTTACAGCAGTTAACTAAAAGCCACAGGACGAGATATATGCCAGCTAAAATTATAATATTTATATCATGATTCTATCAACAAACTTCAATCCAGGCTTCTGCCATTGATTTTACACCTCTGCTCTTTCTGTCTTTCCTGATGGGCTAAGTTCAAGTTAAGTCAGCAGTCTAAACTATACTTGATATCTGGAACACATTTTTTCCATTCCATGCTGAAGAAGGTTTGGAGAGTAAAAGTGTTTACACAGACAGGAAATCAAACAAATGAGGAAAAAATGTCCTCAGCTACACAAGGAGATTAGGGCAGATGGCCAAAAGCTTGATTAGCAAGGTAGGTTTTAAGGAGAGGCTTAAGAAGAAAGGAAATATAGAGATATGGTGGAGGGGTTTAGGAAAGGACCCCAGAGCTTAGGGTTTTGGAAATTAAAGACTGCCAAGAGTCTTTAAGATATAAAATATGGACATCCAAGAAATGGTTAGGGTACAATTGTTTTTTATATGTCAAAGAAATCAAGGGCTTTGGCACTAGTGCAGGAGAATGGCACAAAGATTTTTCTAAAACAAAACAGCCATGATCTTATTGCATGGTGAAGCAGGCATGAAGGACAAAATGGCCTACTCCCACTTCAATTTCTGATTTTTTATGTCAAATAACAAAGAAAAATTGCAAACAATTCTCAAAGTGCAAGGGCACAGCAAGATTGTTGGATGTTGATAAATATAAAAATGCTTTCAAAAATTCCAATTCTTGGACCTACAATCTGAAGATGACCAGCCAGGGAAGGCCATCAATAATAGAGAATAAGGAATGAAAAGAGAATTGACTGAAAGAAAAGAAAGAAATTCCAATCAGACTGAGTATATGGAAATGGCAAATGAAAAGATACAATGGTGCAGGATCTTATAAACAGCCATTGAACCTCAGGTGTAGAATAGCCAGCACAACAAGACAGAATGCCCTCTTGTGTGGGGAAGATAGCAAAAACTTGTTTCTGTTTGGGGCAAAATGTTGTCATCTTACATGCTCAAGAGACAATATAAGATCACCACCACATCATAAGGTTCAATGCACAGCAGTAACAAAATTATCAAAATTCTAAACACATCATGAAATAACTGAATCGGTGTTGAATTTTAGTGGTACGTAAATTTTCATCTCCAGTTATAAAATAGTCAGATTAGCAAGCTCATCAATAATGTTTTTAAATTCATTGTGACAATATTCTTTCCACAAAATAATAACATTCACATTGAATTGGTAAATCAAACACAATTTGTACCACTGCTTTGAGAGAATTTTCAATACTATATGCAATAACAAAGTTCTGACTATCACATTATGGAATTTTGCCTGAGGCAAAAATGAAATTTGATGAGATTAGAATTTAATCATCCCACAGTCTGTCGCAGTACATTTAATCCCCTTTAATTGCTTTATTTAAACTATTATATCTCAGCTAAATCCACTGTAATTTTATATGGTAAAAATTATATTGTTTATCCCATATGTTGTGAAATATTCTGCTCTTCATTGAACCATTTTTGTAATTCTGTTTAAATTAGGAAAGATGTTCCTCAACATACATTTGCAATAGCCTGCACCGATGGACAATAGCTTATTCAATAAATGTGCACCCAACAAAACAATTATCTGAAGCTTTCTCGGAAACCATTTTGAATTTTCCAAACTCGGCATGTAAATTGCGATCAGATAAAGTGCATATAAGTCACATACAAAATACAAATTGAACAGGTATGTCTTTCATTATTAACTTCTGTAAATAACTGATGCAACTGGATAAGCCAAGTGCCTACATGCCCACTCTTAGAAAAGCCTGCATTTCAGAACAGCACAAACCATGCTGAGACAGATAAACCAGAAAGTAATGGGATATGACCTCCAAGAATTTCTCAGAGATTATCCTATTCAGCCAGAATAGCATGTAGACTAAAATAAATATGATGGACACCTATTTACTGAGGCATTGCATAGCAAAATAATATAAACCAAAGTAGGCATACAAAGTGTGAAGAAATTCAGTCATCATAAAGTTTAATTAGTCAAGTTGAAGGGTACGTTTGTAGTTATAATTCCTGTACTTGTCCAATTTACTGTATTTTATAACTACTTACTCTATAATTTAGCTTGACCAGCATCAATAATTCAGATTATCATGTTGTTTCTTCTGGGAGATTGCTTTGTGGGCAGACCAGATTTCAATGGCACTTTTGGATATTCTTAAATTTGGGTAAATGCAAGAAATATTTATTTACCACAAACACCTTGCAGTCACCTGAAAGTACCATTTCAATAGTATATCTCAGACTGACATTCATACCTTTCCATCAAATATGGCTGTTCCACCGACGGGAATGCAAACATTTCTTGGAGGCAATGTGAATACGGGCACTTCAGGTGGGTAACTGTCCACTTGAGGCCTTTCCAACGTTAGAGTTGTTTTGGAAATACGAGTGGTAGTTTGCGCAATCTTAACATCTCCCATGGTTAGTTATGCAATCTGGTGATGAGAAGGAAACGCTGGTTAATATCTTATATGTAAACAATCTGAAAAATAAACAAGAACATGCCTCAGCTAATTGGTGTTAACCAAAAGTACCATAAAAATAAAATAGCAAAACTTTAAATATAGATTCCTACTGCTGATATACACCTTCTCTTGTATCACCTTCATTCAATCCCAGGTTGTGCTACTGACCACAGATCACTCCATCACCATAACCAACCACCTGTACCTCAGTATAATCACACCAGACCTCAACTAAACTACTGCTAAAACCCTCATCCATACTCTTGCTAAAATTGACCATTCTAATACTCGCTGGCTGGCCTGTTTTTTTTTAGCCTCCATAAACTGGGGTCTGGGGTTCTTCAAAAACTCTTCTGCCCTATATTAATGCAGTAAATTCCAATCTCGCAGAACCCTTGTATTTGCTGACCTACAGTGGTTCCTGATCTAAATATTCTCATCCTCATAGTCGAATGTTTCCACGTTCCACCTCTCCCAAGTTTTGTAACTTGCTCAAGCCATGAAGTAGTTTGAGATCTCTGCATTTCTCTGATTTTAACTACTTTATGTGTCCAAGGATACAGTATCTTAATCTGGAGATGCCTCTTTTTTAGTTCTCTCATTTCTCTTCCCCTCTCTCTTTCCCTCAGCCTCTCTCCCTTCCCCACTCCCTCTCTCTACCTTTAAGTTACTCCCTAAATTCTAAGTGTTTGACCAATCTTTTGGTCACTTTTCAGGTTTCCTTTTTGCCTCAATATCGATTTATTGTTTGACCATGTCTATAAAGAACCTTTAGATTTATTTGTTTTACACAAAAGAATAAATTGTTGTGATTGAAGTTGCCATATAAAAGGACATAAACAATCTTTTTGGTAATTATCTGTCTTTATTATGCAAGAGGGATCTTGCCTGTTCAAGTCATGAAAGAGGACACCAAAATTCTAGGAGGAACAGACTGAACTTTGCATGATACAATCTAATTAGATCATCTAAATACAAGTCCGTGCAAATTGCAGATATAACAGAAGGGATTAGGTGGATTGTCCCATCTTTTTGAAATGTTCCTTGGTCAATGTGCAACGATTTCTCACTCTAAAATGTCAGTACAGAATTCAAATAGAATTTGATTGCATAAACTCATAATGAAATTTGTATAAAAAATACGAAGTATCTAAAATATTTCAGGAAAACAATAATCCAGTTCAAATAATGTTGGAAATTGCTCAAACACTACCTGCCCTCAATATTTCTTCTTCTTTGGTAGTACCAGGTTTGAGGATGACCACTTCAGTGCTGGAACAGTGGGAGATGTCTGTGCATGGATATTTATTATTTTACTATGAAACCCTCCAAATTACTGTCTTGTAATGGAAAGCAATGAGTAATCTATCATATAGACACTGAAATTCCAAATAATAACCTTTCATTGTTCAGCTATTTGCTCCTCAAGATTTGGCAAATATGCCTTGCACTGCAATGTCAGCCTGTCTTCCATTCCCAAAGTTATATGTCCAACAACAGAAAGTCTTGAAAAACACTTAATAACTGCTTTTTTGTTTTCTTTTAATTTGGATTCCAGTAACCCGACATCCAAAAGCCAACTCTTCGTTTATGTAATAAAATCTGTTTTCCATAGTGCCTGGGAAGACTTGTAGACACATAATCTGCAACTCTGCTGTCAGGCTGCAGAAAATGGAGCCAAAATTCCATAATCCTTCTGAAGCATCTGTGCTAGTTTGTCCTTGCATCTTAGCCTGCTGTGACATTGGTTGGTAATTACCAAGGAAGGAAGCAGTTACCAACCTGATGACAGACAGAAATGGCACCCATCTGATTGAGGAACTTCAAGTACAAGTTTGACCATCACAAATCAAGCTTCCTCAATCTGTTATAATGTTTTAAAAACAAAAATATTGCACTGGAAATCAGCCTCACCCGTAGAACTGGAAATTTGAAATCAAATTCGCAGATGCTTTACTTGACAATCATAAATTTGTGCAGCACAGAAATGGACCCTTCAGCTTACCATGTCCACACCAACCATTTTGCCCATCTGCAGAAATCCAATTTGTCCACATTAGGACCATATCTTTTGAGTGCATTGTATTTGTTTTTAAAGCATTATAACAGATCAAGGAAGCTTGATTTGCGATGGTCAAATATGTACTTAAAGTTCCTCAATCAGATGAGTGCCCCTTTAAACATAAAAATTGTACCCAATTCCACCAACTCCTCTTGCAGTGCATTCCAGATATCAGCCGCTCTCTGTGTAAAAAAAGATTTTGACCAACTACCCTATCTATGCCTCTCATAATCTTATATACTTCAACCAGGTCACCCCTCATCCTGCTTTGCTCCAGGGAAAACAAGCCTAGCCTACCCAATCTCTCCCCATAGCTGAAGTCCTCCAGTCCAGGCAACATCCTGGTGAACCTCCTCTGTGATCTCTCCAGCACAATCACATCCTATCATTTGTGAGTGATTAACATATTTGCAAGTGTATTATTAATTTGTAGCAGTTGACCAGACTTCAATGCATCAGGCATATT
>JAUZTB010000107.1:77475000-77487652 GCA_034780895.1 Rhynchobatus australiae | reverse complement strand
GGTCATAATATCAATGGTGCCAAGTTGGAGATGGTTGAGAGCTTCAAGTTCCTAGGTGTATAACCAATAGCCTGTTCTGGTCCAACCACGTAGACACTATGGCTAGGAAAGCACACCAGCGCCTCTGCTTCCTCAGAAGGCTAAGAAACTTTGGCATGTCCCCGTTGACCCTCACCAATTTTTATAAGTGCACCATTGACAGTAACCTATCTGGATACATCACAGCTTGGAATGCCAACTGCTCTGCCCAAGACTGCAAAAAATTGCAGGGAATTACAGACATAGCTCAGTCCATCACGAAAACCAGCCTCCTCACTGACTCTGTCTGCACTTCCCACTGCCTTGGCAAAGCAGCCAACATAATCAAGGACACCTCCCAACCCAGTCATTTTCTCTTCTCCCCTGTCCCAGCAGGCAGAAGATACAAAGCTTGAAAACACACACTACCAGTCTCAAGAACAGCTTCTATCCCACTGTTACAAGACTCTCGAATGGACCTCTTGTGCAATAAAGATAAACTCTTAATCTCTCAATCTATCTCATTGTGGCATTTGCACCTTATTGTCTACCTGCACTCTGTTATAGCTTTTCCCTTGTACTACCTCAATGTACTTATGTTTTCAAATGATCTGTATGGATGGCAGGCAAAATAAAGTTTTTCACTGTATCTTGGTACATGTGACAATAATAAACCAATTAATTTTGTTGAACAGAGTATGAATAGGATTAATAAGGTTGTCACATAACTTTTGCAAAAACATTAATGGCCACTGTTAGGGTAGAAAAAAGTAAGTAAATATAAACAGATGCAAGTTAGGATAATTTCTGTTCCTTCTTATTTTAGTGAGATCCTGCTAGAATTTTTCCAGGGAAACAATCCATTACCATCAAGAATCCTAGTGTTTATAATGATATATAAGAGAATTCTTACTAGATCAGAAACAATTTTCACCCTAAGAAATAGATAATGATCTTAGGGTGTTCGATTATGCTATTAACCAACTTTTATTGTATACCTTTATGAAGTAATAATGATACAATAATTAGTAAGCTTTATAAAACAAAAACCTTTTTAGGAATATGTTTAATATAAAACTAGTATTGTAGATTGCTCCCAAGGCATGTCATTATTATTTCTTATGATTTTAGAAACCAAATTGAGAATTGACCCTCTTTTTTCAAATTTGATGAAAAATAAATTATTAAAGTTGTTTTTCTAATTCACATACAGCATAGAAACAGGCCATTTGGTTGGTACTTACTGTCTCATCTATCACCATGTCTCTATTTTGCTCTCTCTCATGAATGTAGTTTTTCCCTAAAATGGACAGACTGTGCACTTCACCTTTTCCTACAATAGTGAGTCCACAAACCTATCATTTTCTGGATAAAGAAGTTTCTTTAGAATGTCATGTTTCATTTCTCATCAGTCAACTTCTGCATAAAGAGAGAGAGAGAGAGAGACACTCTTACTGCTTTAGAGACCTCTATCTGGTCATCTAACAGCCATCTCTCCAAGAGAAGAGATCTAGTTCATTCATCTTTTCCTGATTGCTACACCTTGCAGTTCTGCAAACACCCTCAATTCAGGAGTCTGCTCTAGTGATGACAATAGGCTGCTGCTGCATAATGAATAATTGATCATTGAAGTAATTCATACAAATTTGCCGGAAAATCTGTGCCAAAAAGAAACAATCTGTACATTATTAAACCAACGTATAATCACTCGGAATAATAAACTGGGACAAAATTGTTGTGGGAGAAAATCCAGTGGTGCCTGCTTTGGCAAGACTTCTTTAGATTCTTTTGTGTGGTAAGAGAATTGTCACATCAGGGAAACAGGGCAACACCCATGCCAATCAGTAACATGTCTCCTTCACCAACCACGGGATTATGAAATTGTCAGCACAATTAAAATATGAACTGGAGTTGAGCGAGTTCAATGTCAAATGTGGCACAAAAGCAGAAGTCATGAGAAGAAGGATAAATTAGACAGAATGAAAAGGACAATAATTTAAATGCAGCAACAATAAAATCTGAAGGAATTAAATAATTACTTTTGAGTGATGGTGTAGTTTCCTGGCAGAAAAATCAAGCCTCCCATTTAAAACAAAAGTACTTACTTCAAAATTGACAAGGTTAACCTTCTTCATAGAGTTGTGGGATAAATTGTTTTTTGAAAACAACTGGATGTGATCAAAACAACTGGATGTGGTCACACATAAGTTCAGGAGCAGCAGGTGATTAGAGGGGTGAATAGTACATTACTCTTTATAACGAGTGGGTTTGATTCCAGGACTAAGGAAGTCTTAGGACAATTGCATTCAGCTTTGGTGAGAATGTACCTGGAGAAATGTGCTGTTTTTGTCTTCTTACTCCAGAAAGGATGTACTTGCTATGGAGGGAATGTAGTAAAGATTCACTAGACTTGTTCCAAGATGGCATGATGTGACTGCATTCTCAAGAGTTTAGAAGAATGAGAGGAGATCTCTTCCAAACTTATACTGTTGTTAAAAGGCTGTTGTTAAATAGGCTACATGCAGGGACGGTGTATTCCCTGACTGAGGCATCTAGGACTGGGTTCACAGTTTGAAAATAAGGGTAGGCTGTTTAAGGCCAAGATGAAAAAAAATGTTCTTCACTCAAAGAATGTTGAATCTTTGGAAGTCTCTGCTCAGGAGGATTGTGGAGGCTCAGTTATTCAAAACACAAAATGATAGATTTCTGGATATTAAGGGAATCAAGGGGTAGGGTGATGGTGCTGAAAACTGGTGCTGAGGTACAAGAAGGGCCAAATTGCAAACTCCTGCTCCAACTTTTAAAAAAAAATTTAAATTGCTACACTGGTATTGGTGCACGATGAGATGGAGCTACTCACTTAACCAATGGATGATATGAAGGACAGCTCAATGTGACTGAACAGAAGTATACACAGAAATGGACTGAGCTTTAGATATATAGCTGAATCATCTGCGTGCACATAACAAGGGCCAGAAAGATACATCTCCGGAACTGCATCATAGAGGTGTGAAAGCCATCAAGACCGCATAATAATCTATCAGCAAACTCTCCGTCAGTCAGTTTTATGGAAAAAGCCAAGAAGGTTCAAACTGGGAGAGGTCAAGAGCACTAGGGTGCATGTTGGTCGGTCTAAACAACTGAACAAAATCAAAAGGGCCATTTCTCACATCAAATTGATCATTTTACTGTGAGTTGTGTTGTGACTATAAATCTTTTGCAACATTGCAGGAATTATAGCATGGATTTCAATAAATACATGTGTTGTAAACGATTTTTTTTGAACACCTGTGCTGTAAACAGAAACCCATCGAGTTATGAGAAGAGATCATTTTAAGGCCCAACTTAACAAGTTTATTTAATTTCCACTGAGCAAATATAATCAATTCACACCATCCATTGCATTGCAATTGTGAGACACAAAGCTGAGTGACACATTAATACACATTGTGCTTTCTCCCTCTCCCTCCCAACACACACACGCGCGCACGCGCACATATACAAAAAAAGATGTCTTATTTTTGGAACAACTTTACCTTCTGGTTGCAGTAATGTCTTTCTCTAAATGCTTGACAAGAAGTTTGGCAATTGCCGTGAAGCTGTTACTCATGCAGTAAATGTCTTTACTCTGAGCTCCTAGAATGTTGCCAAATGTGTCAGTGATGGTTTTAATCTCTAGTAGCAGGATATGGTGATAACAGTGCTCCATATTTGCTAGTTGAGTCACCAGATAAACCAGGCAGCTTCTTGCCTTTTCCTAAGGAAAATCATAGATGTGATTTATGATTTGAACAGTTGGATGAGCTCACTTACAGCTTTTTGCATAAAATCAAATAAAGTAAATGGTGAGGGTCCGACGAATACTCACTGGAAGTGCATAAGTTGGTTAAAGCAGAGGAATGGACATTGATTAGTGCAAGCTTCCAAGCTAAGCCTCTGTTGTCCATTAATGGTACTCTTCCTGACTTAATCACAGCAAGGGTACTAATAAATGGATTCAACAAACTTGCTTAAGGAGAGGAAATAGGAAATCAGCCAGGATTAGTTACTATGCAATCACTGAGATTCAACTATTGATATTCATAAGGATATATACAAATGTTAAAGGAACATAACATTGAATTTAACATGTTTAAAATAGTAATATCAGGGAAACATACAGCAGTGTTGGAATAAAAAAGTGTGTTCACAACAAATTAATATGTATACTTCATATGTAAAGGCATGCCTCTATGAAACTGAACACTATGCAAAGTGAACTATTTTAAAGACCACAAACCTTACTAGCGAACACTTGAAATTTCAGCACTCTTAGAAATATAGGACTGTAAAACAACAAAACTTAGCTATCCACCAACTGCCTTTCTGATGGTCACATGCTGCAATAATTATAATGACTCCTTGACTAATCACAGCAAATCAATCTCTATCAAGCATCTGCAAAACTAAACAAGGAATAACGCCGGAAAATCAGCTGTCAATAGCTTCAGTACACACAGGTCCAAATTAACCTTCTACCTTTCATGTAAGCTACCATTACTATGTCATGTCTCAAGGTTACTTCTATGTTTTATCCCAAACACTATTTATTTTCTTAAAGGAATTTATTTAATTTGCATTTGACTGAATCAATGGTAAGTGTGTTCATATTCCCTTTCAGAATCTGTTTCATAAATTGGCCATTGGTCAATGAAATATTTATTTATGGGGAGTTAGGAAGTGAACAGAGGTGTTACCATTTCCCGATTTTCCAGCTGCATAGAATGAGGGATATCCCACTTAACTTAATAGCAACATTTATTAACATATATTTTGATTTGTTTCCTGACCATTAACCAACCAGCTTGCAAGGCCAAACCAGGAACCACAGAGGATGATTGCTGGCATTTGGAAATAATTGGCGCATGGCTCTTGGGGGTCTGGTGCAGTGAAGGGAAAGACTCCTGCTTCTCCTGACCCACAAGCACCACTTTAAAAAGCACCTGTTTCTGGATCCTGGGAAACTTAACCACAGGGATTAAATTCAAATAGCTCTTCAAGTATGAAGAATGAAAGCTCATCGAAATATTAAAACTATAGACCCCCCCCACCCCCATGTTTGACGTGGTCTCATCAAACATAGCCTTGTCTGCAACAGACTGATTCAGGTTTAATATAACTACCGATTTATGAAGCACCCCACCACCCCCTAACCTTGAACACACTAACACTTACTTGGGGATTTAAATCTAGCCTTATTGTTTCCTCAGCTTCATTTTTAATTACTTTTCCTTTGAGAACAGGCCCTCTGGATCTGATGTATTGTGCAGGGTGAAATAGCTTATCATCACCAGTATTATCAAGTCCCTTTAGAGATCTAAAAGCAGCAACAATATTAGCTCCCAACATTCTCTTTCTCAATAAGGACTATTCATTCTTCAAGGGGATGCAGAGGGCTTATGGAAAGCAGCAGGACACAAACTAGGAATGTAAAGTACTTCAAGAGTTCTGTTTTTTTTAAGCAGACTGACCAATGTGTAACTGCTCTCTTTACTTAAGAAATTATAATACTGAAAGCAATAGTTAATACAGCCATAACCTGAATTACAATGTCTAGTATTATATTCCTAGTATTTAGAAAACTAAGCAGTGATTTTGGCAAAGTTTTTAAGCTATTCAGGAGAGTACAAGATGATAAGAGGCATAGATTGAGTGGACGGGCAGAGACTTTTCCCCAGGGTGGAAATGGCTAACATGAGGGGGCATCATTTTAAGGTGATTGGAGGAGGGTATAAGGGGGGATGTCAATGGTACTTATTTTTTTATACACAGAGAGTGGTGGGTGCATGGAACGCACTGCTGGCAGAGGTGGTGAAGGCAGATACATCAGGGACATATAGCAGACTTTTAGATAGGTACATGAGTGATAGAAAAATGGAGGGCTACGTGGGAGGGAAGGGTTAGATAGATTTTAGAGCCAGATAAGATGTTGGCACAACATCATAGGCTGAAGGTCCTGCACCATGCTGTAATATTCTACGTTCTAAATAAAGGAACTACTTCTGCTGGTTAGGCCATCAAGGGCGAGAGAATATAATTGAAAGCAAGCCTTGTATCCACATGAATAAATTTTTCTATACTCAAAGATTGGTAGAATATTGTATCCCTTCTGCAAATTGCAATTGGTGATAGGTCAACTGTCAGACTTAATCTGCGACTGATAGATTTTGATAACTAAACGTGATGAAAGCATAAATGGCAAAGGTGGGTACGTGGGCTATGGATCAGCCATGTCCAAATGACAGAACAAGCTTTACGGGTTAAATGACCCGTTTCTGTTGGTTTGTAGTTCAGATTTACTATTTAAGCTGGTTTTTTTAATCCCCTGATTGTGCATATTATCATTCTATTTGGAAGATTTCTAGCATTCACAGCAGGACCAGCTGTCTGATGAAAGGCCAATAACCTAAAACATGAACTCTGTTTCTCTCTCCACAGTTCCAGCCTGATCTGCTGTGCATTTCCAGCATTGTCTGTTTTTATTTCAAATTTCCAGAATCAGCAGTACTTTGGCTTTCTTTTGGATCACATGCCTCCTGTGAAAATCACCATTCCATCAAGATAACGTGCGTTAACTCCTAAGTTGCACAGAGTGGAATCATACTGGAGAAATGTAATTATCAGCCTCTTGTCAGGTTCACAAATATTCAATTTGAAGACAAATAAAGCAAAACTAATTTTAAAAATGATTTAACTTAATTATTACTTGAAATATTGTTCTGGAAAAATGTGACTGTCTTTATGGTTGAGTTCACCACTTCACTCTTAAGGAATTAACATTAAAAGCCATAGTTAGCTAACTACGGATTTCCTCCTAATTTGCTCTGCTACACATTCTGTTTAACTTTTAATTAGATCATGCTGGGAAATGGCAGAAACCTTGCAAGGGGAATAATGATGCATACATTTAAAATGATATTTTTAACCAGATTTTGATCAAGTTCCAACAGAAAATTACAAAATACATGTTGAATTTATAGGACATAAAGCATGTTGTACCCTGCAAATGCTAAAAATGGATTAAATAAAATTGTTTAATCTGCCACTATGTTGAAGTAAAATTAAAATTGCTTGGTTGCTGCTGGAATAAGAACATGGTTAATTAGTATCCACGGAGAAAGTTAAACATTCAAACAAAATAAAAATCAACCGAGTATCATTTTTTATTAAAACTATTACAAAAGGTAATCTGGCCAAAACTGAATAGCTAAGGAGGGGGAATTCTCACTGAGCTATACAATGGTTGTAAAGGAAGCAGAGAGAGTTGACTGTGTTCTGTGATCTCTACTACCAAGGACAACAGGCATATGGAATCACACCCAGGTCACACACCTTCCTGACTCTTCCTTCATTGTTGCTCAGACTAAATCCTGGAAGTCACTGCACAATTGTACACAAAAATTACTTGAACAACAATCAGAAAGTTGAAATCACTCAATGGTAGATCTGGTATTTAAATTCAGTTGATAATTGTGAATTAGAAATATCTAGTCTTAATAGCAAGTGACTTACAATTGCTTAAGTTAAAAATAGATAAAATTGCCCAACAATGACCTAGGCTTTGGACCTGCAAAGATGACCCTGGCCCAGTCAACCTCGTAATGTCTTCCTCAGAAATGCTGGGACTGGTATCTAAATCGGAAGAGCTCTCCCATAGATCGTAAAGCAAACGCCTGATATAGTCATACTTTTCAGTCTCCTCTATCCTGGCCACATCCTGACTCATTGGAGAAAAGACCCACCACTCTATAGTGGTATACAGGTGAGAGGTAGTAACCCTGAGACTCCTCAAGATTGACTGTAGGTCCCAGGAAATATCACGACATCTGGCTAAAAATAGGAAAAAAAATCTATTACCAACAAGTTTCTATCGTGCATACTGATATAATTACACAGCAAGTCAAAACTAGGGTCCTTTCTGACTGAGCCAAATGGAATGGAAATTTTTTGGAAGAGCTTGTTTCCCAGTGCTTGGGTTTCACATTTAAATTAATTCCATTGCAGTATCAAACAGGTTTTCAGAAGTGTTCAGTTGGTCCCTTGGACTTCCTAAGCAGTTCGATCTATCTGGAGTTGGTTTAAACGTTGACAATGCAGATGTTCCTCTTGCAATCTAAACATTTCAGAAAGATCAAAGATACAACTAGAGATTAGGGAAGCCACATGACTCATCTAATTCATGCTTCCATGGAAATTGCAATCTGAGCATTACAGTATCAGAATGTCTTTTAAATGTTTCCAGAGGTTTTGTCTCCACTTTCCTACCACAAAGATTCACTCCAGGGATTCAGCATTTTATGAGGAAGTCTTTCATTACATCAATCCTGTACTTCTCTTTTACCAGTTTATGACGATAAGCTCTCATCTTGGCATGATTTCAAAATAATGGTCTGCATTCATTTTTTATCCTGCTCATTTAGCAACTTAATTACCTCTGCAAGGGGTCCTCTCTCATTCACCACCTTTGAAGCTGAAGAATCCAGGGTCTAGATGTTCATCTGGGCGTAAAGGCATCCTGGCCATGGGGGAGGGGTGCTTCCCGCTTCAGTGGAGACCATGGAGGTGGGATAAAATTCTCACATACACGAGGTGCAACATGAGCGGCATTAGAATCACAAATTCCAGGCCTTTCCTGGATAATCATGCTGATAATGCCCAATGGTTGTAAAGATGTGTTTGAAAAACTTTGTTACACAGGAACACAAAGCCCATTCCACTGTTCAATAAGATTATGCCTGACCAGATCAATGACCTCAACTTTGTGCCCCTGCTTGATTTCCAAATTCACCTTAGTCATGAATATACTCAGTGACGTCCAAAACTCTTGCGGTTTAGAGAACTCCAAAGTTCTCAACTCTTAGGGCAGAAATAGCTCCTCAGATCAGTCTTAAATTACCATCTCTTCAGCCTGAGGTGATGGCCCCTCGTTATAAATTCTCCCACCAGGAAGAACTTCCTCTCAGCATCTACCCTGCTGGATCCCCTCAAAACCTTACGAGTCAAAACCTTATGAGTCAAATAGATAACTCCTCATTCTTCTGGACCCTAGAGAATATAGCTCCAGTCATTTTACTTTTTCCTTCTAACGCAAGAATCACTTTAGTGAACCTTCTCTGTGCTGTTGCCAAGGCTGGTAATGTTTCCCTGAAATAAGGAAATAAGGAGACCAAAACTGTACTTAGTAATCCAAGTGTGGACTCATCAGAGCATCATTTCTACTTTATGCTCCATTGTACTTGCAATGAAGATCAACATTTATGGGCCTTCTCAATCATTGATCATTTGTGTATCAAAACAGGATTACAGAAATGTATAGAGCATGGAAGGAGGCCTTTCAGCTTAGTGAGTCTGTACCAGCTCATTATAATACCAATCCAGCTTGTCCCACTCGTCTGCAAAGTCTTTTCACTCATATCTATCCAGCTAACTTTTGCGTGCCAAAACTGAATCTACCTTCATTACCACCTCTGTCAGTACATTCTAATCACTAACTGCTATGTAAAAAATACTTTCCTCGTGCCACTTTTCATTCTTTGTTAATCACACACATTTTACATCCCCCTCATCCTTTATCTCTGTGCCAGTGGGAACAGTTTTTCCTCTCTCCACAGTCTACATCTTTCATGGTTTTATATACTTCTATCTGGTCCCCTCACAACTTCCTAATTTTTCAGATGAACCACCTCTCAATCGCTGGTATATCCGTGTTTCTTGTGCATGGGCTTTCAGATGCTTCTAACAGCTTGCTTCACCTGTGGTTTTACATTGTGCTCTGTGCAAAACATCCAAACTCCCAATTAACAGTTTCTCAAGATTGGGAAAATATGCTCCTTTCCTCTTCTCCCCAAAGTGAATGCTCTCATTTTTTCCATCTCCCACTTTCTCACCCACTCACCACTAAGTACACCATTTTGAAGTGTAGGCATGGTAGTGTAGCAGTTAGTGTAACACTATTACAGCGCCAGTGACCAAGGTTCAATTCCAGCCACTGTCTGTAAGGAGTTTGTACGTTCTCCCCGTGTCTGCGTGGGTTTCCTCTGGGTTTTCCGGTTTCCTCCCACATTCCAAAGACGTACGGGTTAGGAAGTTGTGGGCATGCTATGTTGGCGCTAGAAGCGTGGCGACACTTGCAGCTGCCCCCCAGAACACTCTACACAAAAGATGCATTTCACTGTGTGTTTCGATGTGTATGTGGCTAATAAAGATATCTTAAGTCTTCTCACAGCTCACCTTCCCACATGTGTTGTATTGTCAGCAAACTTGAATACCTTAAATTAATCCCTTCACCTTTACCATTGATATAGAATATAGATAGTTGAAACCTCAGCACCTGTAGTAAGAGGTTTCCAACCTGAAAATGATCCATTTGTTCCTACTTGCTGTACTACCCATAGAAATATCCACCATCAATGGGAATATTAACCATTAACCCTTGTTCTGCATTAACAGTCTTTTGCAGTAGCTTACTGAATGCCCTTTCGAGAATCAGATACACTGTATCAACTGACGCCCCACTATCTATTCTGTCAGCCCATTAAAACTCAGCCTTATCAAACAATTTCCCTTTGATTGAGACAATTTCCTTTCTAAATCAAGTTATGATTTTCTAAGTAACATTAGAAGAATATGTAACTAAATAACAAGAGTAGCCTATGTACCCCCAGGGATCCATAGTTCAGGTCTATGCGCTGAAAATGTCCAGCAGTATGGACACTGGTAGAAAATGTCCAACAGTTCAGATTCCTACAAGGTGAGATTTTCTGCTTTCACCATTGGGAAATTCTTCGCATGATTCACAATCATCTCTACGTTGGAGGGAGCGGCATTCTTTCCTGTTCATGAAAAGGTGTGAGTTACTAAGGTGAATGCTGGAGAACATGGTCTCGGTGCCTGAAATGCCACTCATTCTTCATTGAAGTAAATGAAATTACTTTTTCCATCAAAAACAGCGCTGGGGTGACATCTGCCATTTGGAATTAGGCAGCAAATTACAAGACATGGCAGAGTTCTGTAACTGCTGCTGAAAGATCTTGCTGTGAGAAAAGTCAAGGGTCAATGCAATCTTCAGTTCCTAGGAGAGGGCAACTGAGGCACAAGACCATGGCTTGCAGGTTGTCACATACATTGGGGATGAGTGCTTTGGAAAACCTGAGTCCGCAAACACGTTGTTCATCAGAGAGGTCTAGGTAGGATGTGGTGTCTCTAAAGAGTCTAGACCTTATGCCAGGAAAACATCAGCTGCGCTAAAGTGAACAGTACATGGAAATGTCTGGGCCAGTTTCATATCTGGCATGACTTCACCCAGAAATTATATCTAGTACAACCTACTGTGTAATGCCAAAAAAGAAACAGGCATTACACAATGTAATTTTCTCATCCTGCCTACCATATGGATAGTGAGAGGAATCTGGTTCCTCTAATGTCTCGACAGGCATTAGACTGGATTTAGAGAAGATTATAGAGATTGTCACAGGCTTTTATGCTGCCTAACAAAAAATATATCAAATGTGTTTCCATGAAAATACTAATTTGAAGATATGTAATTACTTGAATCTAAATTGATTAAAATAAAATTTCCATAAAAATGCTAAGTCCATAAAGCACCGTTTTTGCGTTTGTGTGTGTGTGTGTGTGTGTGTGTGTGTGTGCGGCATGCAAAAGTTTGAGCACCCCTGGTCAAGATTTCTGATACTGTAAATAGAAGATGAACTGATCTTCAAAAGTCATAAAGTTAAAGAAGAAACATTCTTTTCAACATTTTAAGCAAGATTAGTGTATTATTTTTGTTTTGTACAATTTTAGAGTCAAACAAGGGAAAGGAGCACCGTATGCAAAAGTTTGGGCACCCCAAGAGATTTGAGCTCTCAGATAACTTTTACCAAGGTCTCAGCCTTGTTAGTTTGTTAGGGCTATGACCTGTTCACAGTCATCGTTAGGAAAGGCCAGGTGATGCAAATTTCAAAGATTTGGAAATAGTCTGACTCCTCAAACCTTGTCCCAACAATCAGCAGCCAGGGGCTCCTCTAAGCAGCTGCCAAGCACTCTGAAAATTAAAATAAATGATGCCCACAAAGCAGGAGAAGGCTATATATAAGAAGGCAGCAAAGCGTTTTCAGGTAGTCATTTCCTCAGTTCGTAATGTAATTAAGAAATGGCGTCAAGTTGAGGTCTGGAAGACCAAAAAAACATTCTGAAAGAACTGCTCATAGGATTGCTAGAAAGGCAAATCAAAACCCTCGTTTGACTGCAAAAGACCTTCAGGAAGATGTAGCAGACTCTGGAGTGGTGGTGCACTGTTCTACTGTGCAGTGACACCTGCACTAATATGACCTTCATGGAAGAGTCATCAGAAGAAAACCTTTCCTGTGTCCTGACCACAAAATTCAGCATCAGACATTTGCAAAGGAACGTCTAAACAAGCCTGATGCATTTTGGAAACAAGTCCTGTGGACTGATGAAGTTAAAATAGAACTTTTTGGCCGCAGTGAGTAAAGATATGTTTGGAGAAAAAAGGGTGCGAATTTCATGAAAAGAACACCTCTCCAACTGTTAAGCACGGGGGTGGATCGATCATGCTTTGGGCTTGTGTTGCAGC
>JAUZTB010000107.1:77418045-77428046 GCA_034780895.1 Rhynchobatus australiae | reverse complement strand
GTAGGAGACTGAGGAGTGACTTTATGGAGGTGTATAAAATCATGAGGAGCATAGACAGGGTGAATGCACACTGTCTTTTTCCCAGGTAAAGGGATCCAAAAATTAGAGGGCATAGGTTTAACATGAAGGGGTAAGAGTTAAAAGGGACCCGAAGGGCAACTTCTTCATGCAGAGGGTGAAGCATGTATGGAACGAGCTGCCAGAGAAAGTGGTTGAGGCAGGTACAATAAAGATATATAAAGATATTTGGATAAGTACATGGGTAGGAAAGGTTTAGAGGGATATGGGCCAACTATGGGCAAATGGGACTAGCTTAAGTGGGCACCTGGGTCAGCAACAGATGAGTTGGACCAAAGGGTCTGATTCTGTGCTGTATTACTTTATGACTCTGTAAGGAGGAAGTTAGTGAATGTAGAGCATTTGGGTTTTCAGAAGGCTTTCAGTCAGGTGCCACACAAGAGCTAGGTCAGCACATAGAGTCAATATACTGACATGGATTGAGAACTGGTTGAAGGACTGAAAAAAACCCAGAATAAATGGATCTTTCTCAGGCTGGCAGCTCTGACTGGTGGGATAACCAGGGACCATTGTGTGGGCCCCAACTGTTCACAGTACATATCTGTGATTTGGCAGAGGTGACCAAGTGTCATATTTATAAGTTTGATGACGATACAAAACAAGGCGGGATTCTGAGTAGGAAATAGCATACAAAAAAGGTTTCAATGGGATACAGACAAGTAGCTAAGAACATGGCAGATGTAATACGGTGTGAAAAAATACGAGCTGACCCACAGTGCACAAAAATGAAAAGCAGAGATTTTTTTTAAATGGCGAGAGATTAGGTAGTGTTGATGTTTAAAGGGACCTAGGTGTCTTTGTACACGAGTCACTGATATCCAACATGTAGTTGCAGCAAGCCGATAGGAAGACAAATGGTACAGAAATAAAAATGTTTTGGTTTTAAGTGCACTGGGCCTTGGCGAAACTGCACCTGGAATATTACATATAGTTTCAGTCTCCTTTCTTGTAAAAAGATGTATACGCCATCGAGGGACACAGCAAAGGTTTTCTAGACTGGTTCCAGGGATGGTGGGTTTGAGATGACTGAGACTAAATTGTCTAGAGCTTAGAAGAATGAAAAGAAATTTCATTGGAACTTACAGCTTTCTTTCAGGCTTGATAAAGGGAGGATGCTTCCATAGGCATCCTATGAACCAGCAGTTATGAACTAAAATTTCCAAAAGGCTGAGATGATGAGAATCAGTGGGCGGTGAATCTTTGGAATTTTCTACTACAGGAAATTGTAAGAGGGTTGGTCAACAAGTTCATTCAAAGGACAGATTGAGAGATTTCTGGATATTAAGGGAATCATGGGGAAAATGGAGAAAAATGACATTCAGGTAGAAGATCAGCTGTAACCTTGATGAATGGCAGAGCAGACTCAAATGGCCTACACTTGCTTCCTTTTCCTACGTTCCTACATTCTAATGACTGATTTTACTTGGGCATTGTCCCACAGGTTTCTGTACACACAGATGGCAGACAAACGCAACCACAGATATTAACCTGTCACTTGCACTTACAGCAATACAGAATTGACAGTGCTGGATTAAACTGCATTACTCCACCCTGATTCCTGCTGAGGCAAGAAGAGCTTTGCCCAAACTTAGGGTTATGCATTTGCACAACACTGCTCCCTGGAATTAACATACTGCTTTTTTAAAAAAAAAGATTAGTCAAAAAACAAAAGGTTCATACCAGTTATCCTTATGTCATCAAAACAGTCTCAAATGACTTTGCATTTTTCAATGTGGCATCGATCTAGCAAAATTACTTGTGTTTACACCCAGAAATGCAAGGATCTCACTCCACAATGGTACACAGTAAATGCTCCATTCTTACCGGACCATTGGAACCCACAGCCCATTTCTTCCAGCATCCTTACCCAAATCCAGGGACTTACACCAGGAAATATGCTAGTTATTAAATCTTATACTGGCATGGAACACAATTATATAACAACATAATGCTAATGGCACAAAATGAGTATAGCAGCTAATCCCATTCCCAACCATTCATTTCAAATCAGAGGCATTTAGTACTCTTTTCAGAAAAAGGATCCAACAAAACTTTATCTATCAACTTATTAAATCTCACTCAGCTATTTGGAAATATTTTTACAATGTTCTGGAATCAAAATAAAAATATAATTGCAACTTTTGATTTTTTTCACACAAAACTTACTTGAAAGATGCAACTCATAACATCAGAAACAATTTTGGCATGTGGAGTGTCTTCATCCTTACTGACTGGTTTCAAATTATGCTCCAAGCATGATTCCCACAATGTTACAAGAGCCTTTCCATGGTTCTCAATAGATTTGGTCTTCCTAATGGCAGTGGTGATTCGAGTAATGCAGATTTCTACCACTGCCTGATCATTGTCATTCATCAGATAGTCCTGGCAAAAGGAGAAAAAAAACAAAATATCATGGGATTATTTGGTTAAAATGCTTAAGCTTTAAAATAAAACATTTTAATTTGGCTGATCACTGAACAACACTGTAACCAAAATCAGTTTCTATCCTGACTTAGGTTGAGGCATTGTACGCTGTTATAACTTTGGGCAAACAAGTCCCTGGATTACATGGTTAGTAATGAACTGACAGCTCTCACTGCCCACAAGTGGTCCTCTGTTGTGTTTTGCAGCACAGATTCAGTGTCCAACATCAGCTCTTAAGTTTTGGCATCCAGCAGAAAATTATTTTCATGAAGCTGCCCAGGTACCCAATCACATTAAAGAATTCCCACAAATAGCAAATCAGGAAGTTAAATAAAACAAATGCTTATTTTTTTTAAATGCTTTAAGGAGCTTAAACACTTGAACGTCAACATAACATGGAAGTAAAAACTGAAATATCAAAAAATTAAAATAATGTGCATTTTAAAGTCCTTGTACTTTGAAATATTGTTCAGGGAGTTAACATTCAGATGTTTTGGGTGCCAGAGAGTTTGCCAGAAAGTAATCAGTGGCTAAAGCAATATTAAAATCTCACAACTTATTCAAAGGGCAGTGAAGAAGGAAGCAAAAGGGAAGGCAAGTTACTTTCTTTAGAAGAAAATCTTACTTTAATTTAACATTGATAATTATTTATAGGTGTTTTCAGAGTCAGAGTTAAATAGCAATGGAAACAGGCCTTTTGGCCTAACATAATTAATATTTTGAAGTTTAAAGAATTTAATTATTTGAATTGCTTCAATTTTAATTGTTTTTAACTGTCTCTGAATATCAGAGAAATTAATAAACTATTAAAATTAGATATAGCTTGTACAGCCAGCAAAGCTGGAGTCAGGGTTTTGCCAAATGACAAAGCACATTTTGGAGGAGGTCACTTCACTGTAACACCAGAGGCTCGGCTGCCACTCAGACCATGCTGCTGGAGTCCAGGACTCTTCGGGCCAACCGGATGGGCTCTCCACCATTAGTGTGGACATGTTGGGGACCAGAAGCAGTAATTCTGGCCAGGCCCCATTTATGTAACAATTCATCTAGGTCAACCAACTGGAAGCTGAGTTCTGAATGATAAATTCATTCCTTCAAATCATCAAACAATTGGGGCTAGTCAGCAATATTATCCATTAACAAAAATCACTTCCAAATACTTTTCAACAGAAATCTTATAAGATTGTAACTATTTGTGGTTCTGTGGCAGTCAATGAGTATGTTAGGGTCTGAACATTTGTTTCTCCCCATTCCCTATCTACACACATACACACCTAGTTATACACAAATAAACAGAAGGAGATCATTCAAATTGTCACCTTGAAATGAAATCAGAGCTATGAATTGACCATCCATCATGGAATATACACAATTGCTCTTGACTGAGTTCTGTGAAAATCAGGCATGTAGAGCACAAGAACACAACAGAGAAGAACAGGAATAGAATAGGCTAATACCTGCCTCCTCAAGTCTGCCCCACTATTCAATATGATCATGGCTGGTCAGACCCAGGCCTCAACTACTCTTCTGGGTCAGTTTCTCACAGCCCCCAATTCCCCAATCTTTCAAAAATTTATCGACTTTAAATATCTCCAGTGATCTAACCTCCAAGACGTCCTGGTACAGATAATTCCCATACAACTCTGTTTTAAATGACTACCCCATTATCTTGTAACTATCATTTGGAACTCGCCCACTAGTGGAAACATCTCAGCATTTCCCTTGTTATGTCCCTTTAGAATCTTATATGTTTCAATAAGATCATCCTTTAAAACTCCAAGGAATATAGATTCAACTTTTTTTTTAGCTGCTTGTGACAGGACAATCCTCTCTTCCCAGGAATTAGCCTAGTGAATCTTTTTTGGACCGTCTCCAATGCTAGTAGATCTTTTCTTAAACAAGGGTACAAAAACTGTTCACATTACTTCAGGTGTGGCCTCACCAACGCCAAGTAACAAGTAACAAGCAAGTAACAATACTTGCGTATTTCTAAACTTCAACCCCCTTGCAATAAAGGTCAATATGCCTAGTGCCTTCTTAACTACTTGCTACATCTACACGCTAACTTTTTGTAATTCGTGGACAGGAGCACCTGTATTTCACTCATTTGCAATCTCGCTCCACGCTGATTCTTCCTGCAGAAAGTGCATAACCTCACATATTCTCCACACTAAGCTCTATCTGCGAAGGTTTCCCACAATGACTCAATCTACGTATGTCCTGTTACCGAGTCCAGATATCCTCATCACAGCATGCCCTCCCACTTGTTTTTATTTCATTGGCAAACTTGGATACCTAGCATTCTTCCTCCTCCTCCAGGCTGTTAATATGAATAATAAATTACTGAGAGCCAATAACTGATCCTAGGGCCACGCCATAAATTACATCCATCCAACCTGAAAAATACCCTTTTATTCCAACTCTTTGCTGGAACATCAACACATTTCCAGGGAAATCCTGGCGGCACCAAGTTGAAAAACATCTCAACAAAGTGGAGATAAAGTGATCTGATATTTTCCAAAAAAAAAGATGAGCATCATCTATTAAAGAAAAATGGCTTGCTATCTAGCCAAGTGAGGTTTCAGCAAAAATAGGGTTAACTAATATCTATGAAGAAATCACCTTTCATTATAAGTTTCTTTCAAATAGCAACTTTAGGAGAATGACAACCCAAATTTTTAGAGAGAATAAAGGCTAAACTGTCAGAGTTTGGCATGGTTATCATGTCTAACTTATACATGTACTGGAATCTGGATGCTGTTGGCAGCGACTCCCCAGTGAGCAGCAAGCTGAGCTGCACCACCAGACTCCTCATGGAAACTTGGATAAAATGCCCTTCATTCATATTAAAAGAAAATAGTTGGAGAATTTGGGGCCAGGTCCAAGAAGGAACAAGAGATATTCTCCCTTCGATTTAAACTGAAGTGAAGAGTGCCAAGAACCTTGGATAAGAGCTTGTCAATTAAAAGAAAACCTTTCAGATAGATTAACAGTGTAAAAATACTGTTTTAAATCATTCCAAGATTTTTTTAAAAAGCTAAAATATTTCCAATTTTTGAAAATTCTGAATTAACAAGCTTGTAGGATATTTTAATTTTTAAGTTTGTTTGAACTTCTTCCTGTGACTGTGTAGGTTTCCTTCAGGTGCCTTGGTTTCCTCCTGCAGAACGAACAGTGTAGTTATATGATAATTGTGCTAAATGGTCAAAATAAATTGTCTCTATTGTGTCTGGCTGGGGGGGGGGGGGAGGAGGGAGAGAGGGGGATACGTTGGACAGGTTCAAGAGATTGTTGTCTGGCAATAAAAAAGACAAACACAAGTTTCTTAAACCAAATGGAAGTTTTAAATTAGCTCTTTTCAACTTCAAACTTGTGCTGACTATAAAGGTAAAGACATCAGACACTGATGAACCAGTTACAGATAAGTTTCTAATACTATTGACAAATTGCAATAATCCTCAAGGTTACTGAAGCAAGGTAACTGAAGTATTTCAGCTCGCTAATTGATTTTTAAATTATGGCAACCATAGAACAATACAGCACAATACAGTCCCTTTGGCCCACGATGTTGTGCTGACCTTCAAACCACACCTAAGACTATCTAACCCCTTTTCCTCCCACATATCCCTCTATTTTAAATTCCTCCATATGCTTACCTAACAATCTCTTGAACCTGTCCAACGTATCTGCCTCCACCACCAACCCAGGCAGCGCATTCCATGCACCAACCACTTTCTGGGTGAAAAACCTCCCTCTGACATCTCCCTTGAACTTCCCACCCATTACCTTAAAGCCATGCCCTCTTGTTTTGAGCATTAGTGCCCTGGGAAAGAGGCACTGGCTGTCCAGTCTAGCTATTCCTTTTAATATTTTGTACACCTCCATCACATCTCCCCTCAACCTCCTCTCCAAAGAGTAAAGCCCTAGCTCCTTTAGTCTCTCCTCATAATCCACACTCTCTAAACCAGGCAGCATCCTGGAAAATCTCCTCTGCACCCTTTCCAACACCTCCACATCCTTCCTATTTAATGAGGCACATTACTCTAAGTGCAGTCTAACTAGAGTTTTATAAAGCTGCATCATTAGGCTCATCACTTACAAAACAAGGTGCATAACAAAACAATTTACAAAAACGTTCAGCACAGCTTTGTGGGCCAAAGGGCCTGAATTGTGCTGTAGTTTTTCTATGTTCTAAAACCAGAGTTTTGTAAAGCTGCACCAGTACAGGCTGTTATGTTCTATGCAAGATAAAAAGATAAGTAATCACCCCATTTCTCCTCTTCCTTCAGCCTCAGGAAGAAAATGGTATAGACAGGACCTTAACAACCAATCCCCACCAACCAAGGAAAAAATGTTATTCAAAATCAGCTCGGGATTTTGCATTGTCGCTCCCACTTAAATAGAAGCGGAGGCAGGGCCGCGCAGAATTAGCTGGAAATGCCGCTGCAGCGAGGTGCGGAGCGGACGGTAGGCAACTCCCTGCCTCTGCGGGATGGCCGCCTCCGCACTGGACGGCAGCACTGGGCCGCGGACAACTCTTCGCAGGGCAGGCCCAGCAGATTGCAGGGCAGAGAGAGAGGCGCAGTGCTGGGCTCCCTCCATCCCTCAGGGCGGGCGAGCCCACGGCCACATCCCCGCTGCCCGGGCACCCCTCCGCAGGGCGCGACCTGCAACAGCAGCGGCCCCGCACACAAAAAGGACGCGGAGGAAGGCTCGCCCCCAGTTCGCAATGCACTTAATGCAACATTCCTCACGTAGATAACGGTGTCCAGAGATTGCACTCGCACCAACCTTGGATCCACTGGACAGAGAGAGCGCGATCGTTTCAGTCCCCGGGCCCCGCCGCCGAATCCGCACCAACCGCCGCTCCTCCCGTTTAAATTCCGGCGCCCTTTCCCGCGCATGCGCCCCGGCCGACAACCACCGCGCTCGGACTGGTTTGTTTTGGCCGCACGCCCGACGGGGAGCGCGCTGACGTCACAAGATGGTCCGGCGGCTCCCTGGGCAGAGCCGGTGGGCGGAGGCCTCCCTGGCTGTGGCTCCCCTCTCGGTGAGGGGCTGTTATAACACCGCCCCTTGTCGTTCGTCGGGGCAGGGGTGGGGCTGAGCTGGTATGTTGACATTTGGAAGAATTGAATGGCCTTTTATATTTTATCTGTTTTTTGATGCTATAGCTGCTCTGAGAATGACCTGAAGACCCACACTCAACGATTCAGGAACAGCTTCTTCCTCTCTGCCATCAGATTTCTGAACAGTCCATGAACCTGTTTAATTTTTTGCAACTTACAGTAATTTTTATGTCTTGCACTGTACTGCTGCCACAAAGTAACAATTTTCACAACGTATGTCAGTGATAATAAAGCTGATTCTGAGAATATCATCTTCTTTTAAATTTAGATTACTTGTTCTGGTGATTTCGTGCATTCGTAATTAATTGCTGGAGAAAGGCATTCATTATTTTGGAATTCAAATCCTCCCAGTTAAACCATGAAATGAATGGACTGCAGCAAGTGACAAGCAGCTGGAAGTGACTGGAAGAGGTTATAGAATAATAATCATACCGCATGAAAAGAGCCCCTTCGGTCCACCGAGTCTGTGCTGACTAACAAACACCCATTTTCACAAATACGGTTTATTACATATTTGAGTTAAATACAGCTTTATTATATATTTGAGTTAAGTCCTGTGGGCAGAAGATGATCATTTTGCAGAACACATCTGTTTGATCCACAAAGGTGATCCTGAGCTTCCAGTATCTTTTCACTTCAGTTCTCCAGACCATTCCCACTCTGACCTCTGTCTTTTGCCTCTTACAGAGTTCGAAAGAAGTCCAGCATAAACTAAAGGAACAACAACTCATCTTCCGTTTGTGCCCATCCCAGCCTCAGGACTTAACATGGAATTCAGCAATTTCAGATAAGTAGCCTTTTTAGTTTGTACAAGAGGTCACCAGTTCCAACAAATAATAATCAGTCTGAAACATTAGCTTTGTATTTATTGCCTAGGCGCTGCCTAGCCTGCTGGGTATCCCCAACATTCTCTGTAATTATTTACGATATCTGGCTTCTGCAGCATTCTGTTTCTCCAGTTTGTATCTCCCAGCTTCAACCATTTCTTCTCCCTCCTCTTCCGTTTTCATTTGTCTTCACATCTCTGTAAGGCAGCTCATTTGTGATTAACGAGTTTTCACATCACCCTCTCTCAGCCAGCATCACCCCCACTTGTGTCATCCAGTCTCTCTTGATCTCCACCCATCACAGACATTCCCACGGTTCTCTCCACCGCTCCCACTTGATTTCTTATGTCTTCTCAGTTCTGATGAGAGATTATCGACTTGAAGCATTAACTGTTTCTCTCTCAACAGATGCTGCCTGATCTGGTAAGTATTTCCAACATTCTGGTTTCTTATTTCCGATTTCCAGAATCAGCACTTCTTTGCTTTTTCGGTTTTGCTGGGTAGGTTTTGAGGAGACATTTAAAGAAAAGACTCATGAATAATAAGCAGTATGTCTGGGAGGGGCAGAATGAAATCTGGAGAGAAAAAGAAAATGAGTGCTGGAAATGTGAGAGGCTGGTCTTGAATAACTGAAATTATTGAACTAATTGTTGAGAAACAACTTGAGCTAAATAAGCATCACAAAGTTGCAAGATTGAGGACCGGGGCAAGAGAAAAAAATCTGTCAAAGATAAGAGACTAATTCACTCTACACCCAATGCCATTTCTTAGTCCAACGGATGGGCAAGGGACTTGCTGCCAGTGTTACCTTCTGCCTTTCTTAATCAAGGTAACTGCTTGAAAGGGAAGAATGTATCACTAAGTGTAAAAGGAATTGAGGATAATTTGAGACAAAACAAAGAGTTGCCACTGGATTTTAAAGGACTGTAGGTTCCCAGAATGAGGAAATGGTAGGTAAGGACAGGGAGCCTTTACTTCCACACGTGGGCGATTGGGAAAATGCTCAATTGTTTTTGACGAACTTGAGTGAAAGAAATCAAGAAATAGGACCCACTTCAACTAAATCAGAACAAATTGCCTTCATTCTGTTCTTCCCTCATTTTGTTTATCCACAGGATGATTTGGTTTTGCACAGGTGGTATTGAGAAACAGAATGACAAGAGCAATCATTCATCCTGCCAATGGCATTGGTTAAGGATTGTGTTATCATTTGCATAATTCGCACAGGATTGCATGTGGCGTGCGTTCAGACAATTAATGATGGCAGCAGCAGGGTGTGTGACCGTAATTATGTCATCACAATTAGTGATGCTAGAAAATTTGAGCTGCGCAGATTGATGCCAAGTTCAGTGAGTCAATAAAGGGACAGTATTTACATGTGGCTGCACATAAAGTGATTCTTAAACAATGGGAACATCGCACCTGTTTTCAGCACTTGATCTGATTCAAGACAAAAAGAAGAATCTTAATTATGTGCCGCAGAGAGACTGCAGATCAGGATATATTGCAAGACCAAACAAGGTACTGTCGAGCATCCCTAGAA
>JAUZTB010000107.1:77005405-77019222 GCA_034780895.1 Rhynchobatus australiae | reverse complement strand
TGGTTCACTGTACCTTGATACATGTGACAATAATAAACCAATACCAATAAATGCTGCACCACCTGAAAATAAATGCCCCCCAAAAATTGGTTACACCCCCTATCCTACTTGAATAACACCTTTGTTATGTATTTTGGGTAAGTGCAGGTGTAACAATTATCAGACTGTCCATCACTTCTGCTCTCTGGATTTCTCCAATACTATTGCAACCTTTATAGAGAGCCTCAAAGATCCCTGGACATTGGGAAAAGGGACAGGAATTAACTGCAATCTTCATATCTAGGGAGAAATGGCAAGATAATTTTCCCTTTGATTCTTCAAATTAAGGGAACCACTATGTAGTTGGCATCCGGCACCATCTAGTTCTAAGCAATGAATATTCTGGCTTGTACTTAATGCATGCAGTGCTAATGCTTGATTGCTTTTGTTCTCCAGTGAGTTACTATTCTAATTTGGAGGCTTTCATTTCTTGTGCTACTACTAACTTGAACACAATAGTCCTGGGCTGGAAAGAAAAAGGAACAACCACACTTAAAGTCACTGCTTTCCATGTTACTGAAGGTGTTAATGCATTTGATTACCACCCTGGGCTCAATTTAATTGGTAAGTGAGTTTGTGTTTTTCTGTCCTCAAAAGTTTTTCTATGCTCTTGTAGTTTTTCTATGTTCCATAGAGGGCTATGGGTAAGCCTAGTAATTTCTAGGTTAGGGACTTGTTCAGCACAGCTTTGTGGGCCAAAGGGCCTGAATTGTGCTGTAGTTTTTCAGTTTTTTCTATGTTCTAAAACCATCTGAACATAAAGCTCTGCATGCTTGTGTTATAGCAGAATGCAATTAAGTTGTTTACCAATATAAACCTGTCAGATTCAAATCATTGACTGGTTTGGAGCATTAGAATAAGATTTAGTCCATGAGAGAATATAGAAGAAAAATTCAATACAATTATCCCTTTACTCCTATCATGTGTTTTGTGTTACATAATTGAATGGCAGAATTTTGGGAGCAACTTTAACTGTTCTTTTATGCTATCTTAAAGTATTATCAAATCTTATTGAATAGAATTAATTTTAAACATCATTAAACACTTGACAATTTCTCGAGTGTAGTTGTTTCTGGAAGACCAATTTTACATCGAATTTTGGGCATATTTTCGTAGATTGCACTGCACTATCACAGTAGACTGCATATGGTGTGATCGGATTTGGGGCCTGTGTTTGCCAAATCCATTGAGGAATGGATCATATCAGGGACATGGAATAAGTTTTCCAATAGGGTTTGTTCTCTTTAAGTGAAAATTGGCAGAATCCAAGAAAATTTTTAAAGAATGAAAGTTTGCATCCAAAACAGTTTACATCTTCAGTCTATGATACTCTTATTTCTAACTGTACTGGGTTTCCACCATGATCTTTGTTAGAGTGGAGGAAAGATCCTCAAAGACTTCTGGTCCTAATTATTTTCTAGTAACCACTGATGTTTGAAGTTAAGGTGGGATTTAGCTGTAATGTTTTCAAGAATCAGACTTTGGTGCCCCCTTTATCTGAGGTATGACTGCTTGGTTATGATGTTGAGGCTCAAACATAAATTGGTATTTTTAGATTATGGAGTAATTGTATTTCTTAAATGAACTTTTGGCACTTGTGGAAAAAATACCCAGGTATGTTATCATTTAACATGAAACTGCACCACATGGTATGTTACATCTCAAATGATTTACAAAATTAGGCTGGGTTTGTATACAGTTGAACTTGATTTATTGAAGAGTTCCCTTTTATTTAATAAGAACCTGCTAGCTTTAAAATATTGTATTAATATGCAATAGTGATTTTTTTTTCAGTATTGTAGACTATAGTTATGATAAAACTCAATTTTTTTCCCATTAGCTTCTGCTGCTTTAGATCATCATGTCTATCTCTGGAACCCTTATGTCATGTCTAAGCCCAATGGAGTTTTACGAGGTCACCTAGCTAGTGTAATAGCTGTACAATTTAGTATGTCAAGAAGACAACTCTTTAGTTTTTCGAAGGACAAGGTGAGAGTAATTTTCTTTTGGTATACCCACAAATATATTAAATAAAAAGAAATGTACAGTCCAAACCCAAAATATTACAGGTGCTAGAATTCAGAATTAAAAACAGAAAATGTTCGATATTCTCAGCTGATAAGCAGAATCTGTGAAGAGTGAACCAGCGTTAACATTTCAGGTCAATGGCCTTTTACAAGGATTAGTTGCTTTATAAGATTTTCTAACGTGGTCTTCAGAAATTACTTTGGAAAAATTTAAGTAGTAGTCTCTGCAGTGGTGACACCAAAAACTAAACTTAAAAAGAATGGGCAAGATCAGTATCTTTATGGAGTTATACAGCTCGGAAATGGGCCCTTAGGCTCACCAAATCCATGCTGACCTTCAAACACCCACTTGTATTAATCCTTTTTTTCATTGTCCCCATATTCTCATCAGCTCCTCCTGGATTTTATCGATCGTCCACACACACACACACACACACACACACACACACACACACACACACACACACTCCAGTTACAATGGTTAATTAACATGCCAACCTGCACGTGTTTGGGTGTGGGAGGAAACCAGAGCAAACCCATGCAGTCAAAGGGAGAATGTGCAAATTCCACATAGGCAGTACCGGAACTTGAATTGGAGTCTCTGGCATTGTAAGGCTGTGACTCTATTGGACGTTCTACTGTGCCACTCATTTGTGTTCATGTGATTTATGTTTAAGCGTTAAACATTGAATTTTATGCCTTAGAATAATCACTTGAAACTATTATAGGTTTTGCGAATTTGGGACATGCACCATCAGCTCTGTGTCCAGAGGCTTGCCGGTATATTTCCAAAGTCCCTGGAATTCCAAACAATTTTGTATTTTAATGAACCCTTTGGTCATCTCTTCACCACTTTCAACAATCAGCTGACACTGTTAGAGATGAAACAAGACATTGGCAATTGTGTAACAAGTCATGAAAAACCAGTTACCTGTGTGCTTTATAATTCTCATTTCAAACAGGTGAGTGAAACTAGGAATAGAACAATAATATTTTCGATAACGTTTCAGGTCACCAATGGTATAAGCTTTCTTAATGGTGATATGTTTATGTGTGAAAAATAAATATTACTAACTGCTTAAGTTGTAATTAGAACAAATACTACGCATGCACTCATAAAACTTCAGTTGTTAACAGAAAATTCGATTGTTTAATATTTCAGAAATAGAAGGATACAATGCGACTTTAGCAATAAATGGGATAAGTTACGTAAGGGGTTACCAACCTCAGTGGCCACAAAGATGGTTGATAATTGGCATGGAAAATTGAATTCTGCCTCAAACACAGGCGAACCTGTGAGGCCAAATGGAAAAAGTATCGCTCTAACTTTGGCTCACATCATTGTTAAATATGAGAGCTTTTGATAAGAACACTGTGTTAAATATTTTGGCGTTACTTTTTATGTTTCTTGTGAAAGCATCCATTTGATTTGCCCAAAAATAAATAATTAATGCTTTAAAGGTATTCAGGCTAAGAAAATTTTGTACCTAATTTGAAATTTCTGCACTTCTGAAAAATGCTACTCTCCACCTCAAAAATATGTAATGCCTAGCTTTGTACACAAATAGTGTATAGTTCCTGGATGATGCTCCAACGTGTGTCTTGCAATTCTGGACAGAAAAAACTTCACACCTCGTCACCATTCTTTTACTCCTTTTTGCCTCAGTATTTCTGTTTCCGCTCACTGATATTAATCAACATCCTATTAAATAATAAACATGCCATCTCACACATTTTTGATCCCAATGGAATAAAGACTTAATAGTCAGCATCCTACTGTTATTCACTGCTTTTCTTGATCTCAACACAGTACAAGTCCTTATCTTTTAACTTTCACAATCCTTTTACAATCACCTGGCTTTTAACATGCAGTTTGGTTTTAGATGAAGAGTACTTTCTAATTTGCCTTGTTTTTTCTTTTATCATTTTTAACTGAGATGCTATCCTGCACTTGGAACTTCCTCTTTGGTGCTTTATTTCAATATGAAATGGTGAATGTTGTTCTTTCTTTGCAGGTTGTCAGTTCAGATGTTGGATCTACAGTAACCATCTGGATGATAGAAACTGGTCAAAAAATAAAACAATTTACTGGGTGTCATGGCAATTCTGAGATCACAACTATGGCACTAAATGACACTGAGACTAGATTATTCACTGCAAGTGTTGATGGAACAGTGAAGGTAAGGTTCATGGTATAAATACAGCTCATAAATCATGTGTATAATGCTTAAGATTATATTGTAAAGAACTTACAATTTACTTTTAACTAGAGCAAGGTGAATTGTGGTCAAATGATCAAAATGCAGGGCAGTCAATTGCAATAAACCACATCGGAATTTTCAGTATTTGTAGTTTTTTGATTTTTGACTCAAGGCTTGGAAAACCTCTTTCAGCACTGCACAGCATATGACTGAAAAACATCACCATTTGTTCCATTGTAAATGCTAATTCCCAGCTTTTTTCTCAGGCCCTCCATCTATCATGGTTTCTTTGTTGCTTTTGAATTATTAAATTACTCATCCACCTATATTTTGCATGCTATCCCAGCCCCTATCCATTCAAGGCAAACTTTGTAGTTACTTCAGCCTTATTTTTAGCCCCGGAAGGACAAAGGAATTTCCAGGGCTTCCAAGACGTAGGAACTAGGTCCTCCCATCTCTCTCTGAGTATCCTCATTTAAATCTGCACATTTAATGCAAGTGAAAAGCAATAAACTGCAGATGCTTGAAATCTGAAATAAAATCAGAATGTACTAGTACTAATCTGCAGGTCAGGCAGCATCTGTGTAAAGAACTAATTTAATGCTTCTGGTCAATGACCTTTCAACAGAACTAGGAAAAATTCAAAACGTGTTTTTAGTTGTGCAGAACCAAAGGAATGTCTGAGATCAGGTGGAGTCTAAGAGGGATTGAATGACAGAAAATGTGGCAGTATTGACAGAGGGGCAGATAAGTTTATTTATCACTACTGATCTGTCTGTGGAGATAAATGGGGATAGGAGAGAGAGGAAAAACGTTGAAATTGTGAGATGCAGAACACATCTTCCCTTCCCCTTTCAGCAGTCCAAAGGGACCATTCCCTCTGTGACTCCATGGTTCACTCTTCCATCTCCACCAACACCTTTCCATGTAACCACAGGAGATGCAGTATCTGCCCTTTTAATTATTCCCTTTGTGCCATTTGGGGATTGAGGGGTGCTCACAATGTAGACCCCTCTACGGTGAAGAAACCAAATGCAATTAGGTGATCACTTTGTAGAACATCTCCATTCAATCTCCAAGGGAGACCTTGAGCTTGTGGTTGGTTGCCATCTTGATTCTTCATCCCACCCACAATTAGATCTCTCTAACTTTTGTATCTTACACTGTTCCAACAAAGTCAAAATTAAGGTTAAAGAACAGCATCTCATTTGACTGACCATATTACAGCACTTAAGACTCAACTTCAATAACTTAAGTAATACCAACCTTTCCAGTTTGATAGAATGGACCCGTTTGATCATAAGTTCATTAACTTGTAACATTAATTTGGGTTTTCTCTCTCCGCAAGTACTGCCTGCTAAGTGTGTTCACTATTACATGTAATGTTCTGCATTATTTTTCTCTCTCCCATTCGGTCCTCATTCATCACGACCTATCTGCAGCTCCTCCAGAAAGATCAGCTGTTATTAACAAGTTTTTATCAGCCTCTCAATTGGCGCCAGTGCTGAATGTGTCATAAAACCTCCCTTAGTCTCCACTGTCTATGAACTTAAAATGTTCAATTTCTAACTTGACCTAGTTCTTGATGAAAGGTCATCAACCTGAAATATAAACTGTTTTTCTCTCTGTGTATGCTGACTAATTCAGCATTTTTTGTATTTAATATTCCCCTGAAATCATCCTCTTTGACTTCCCCAAATATTCTTGTATGTGACTTTTTTGCCAATTTGATAAAACTCCAATGAAGTGTCTAAAGGGATGAAATAAATACACTTAAGCTAAGTTTTTAATGAATGACACCAATTGACTCATCGAAGCCAATGGAATTTCAAAAAGGAACACCTGTGTCATTGTATTTCAAAACTTCAGCAAATAAATTCGTATAATGTGAAATATTTTATTCCCTTAAGTCGTATATTGAACTGTTGAACAATATTGAATGGTTCCCTTGTACATTGAGATGGACTCTTGACCTCACAATCTACCTTGTTGTGACCTTGCACCTTATTGTCTATCTGCAATGCACTTCCCTGTAGCTGTGACACGCTGTACTGTTTTTGTTTTTGCCTGTACTACCTCAATGAACTCCTTACTAACTCAATGTATCTGCACTGTGTAATGAATTGATCTGTACAAACGGTAGGCAGGACAAGTTTTTCACTATACCTTGGTACAAGTTATACCAATATTTTTATTGGCAGATTTGGGACTTCAATGGGCACTGTCATCATAAACTGAATGCAGGACGGGACCAAGCAGCTGAGATCTCCCAGATCCTGATACTGAAAAGGAGTATATTGATTCTTGGTTGGGAAAGGTATGTTATGATCAAAGTCAATGAATATGCAGTATGCAAATGATGTTCCAGAGATCAAAATACTTTTTTAAATTGCTTTTGAGTTAAAAATTGTTCTGTACTTTCAGTTAGTTTAACCATTTTGTATCACGGTGAGTTGTTACTGTGCTGAGCTGCCCTGAGACCATTGTTCCTCTGACATTGCTGCTTCCAACGTAACCCTGAGTGTAGTCTTCCTTGATAAACCTGGATCCCGGTGCAGTGGCAAACCAGCACGGTGCAGTGCCTCTCAGTGCAAATAACTGGCTGAGCTGACAGAATGGCTTTGATAGTTGATGTTGGTCCATCCCGAGCCTCATCTCTATCTGAAATATTACTATTATTTCAATGTCCTGGACATTTTACAAGCTTTCAAAGTCATCCAGGAACTACTTTATGGAAAAAAGTTTTTTTTTTAGAAAACAAGATTAATATAACACTCACACACTAAATAGAAAGCATTTAACCTAACTCAAAACACACAAAAAGGTCTGCTCACCTTTCTCTCAGCTGTTGATTTCTTCCGTTCTAATGCAACGGTTGTGCTTGTGCCCATTATCCTAGCATGGCCTCTGTCAGAATTGTCAGCCTGAGAAAATCTGCAGAAGTTGGAACTGTGCAAGTGAACTCAACTGGTGCAGCACGTGTCCCAGGGTCTGTACTCTGTGCTTCAGCTTAGGCCTAGGAATAGTATAGTTACGGTCTTATCTGCTGGCAGGTCCAGTGGATCTGGGCAGATTTTGGAGTCTAATGTACTATTCCATGGTGGGAAATATGCAACGATAGGTCCTCACAAATCAGGTGTAGACTTTCTGCGATCGTTTGAACTAGATCATTGCTAACTTTAAAATTTGTATAATTGCTCTATTTTAATATTTTTCTCTTCCAGCACAATTACTGTATTCAGAATGGACACCCTCACCGAGTTCCTTGTTCAACCTTCAGAATGGAAGGGGAAAGCACAACACCACAATGACATCCTTTGTGCAGCGTTTTTACCACCTCAAACACTTGCAACAGGTTTACCGTTTCATTATATTTTACATACCAAAGCAATAACGATTTTCAGCTCGTCCAACTCATGGTATTATTCATAGATTGCAAATAATTACAGTGGCTATTTGAATCAAATTTGAAAAAGTAATGTGCATTTAAATTATTATTTCTTAGCATAACTTCCAATATATATGCTATGAAAACATTATTTTTCTCTGCAGCCAACCTGTGTTCAGTTTTGAGTTTGTGTAAATGTGGATGGATAGATCAGATCAGAATTAAATGTGTTTTGAGATGTATAGCATTACTACTCACTGCAATTCAAATGAGGAGTAACCAGTAAAAATAATGCAAATTAAACATACAACGTGCCACACATACATATACGAGCTCAGATATTATGCAATGTTCCCCAGTGCCAATAATATTTATTAAACTTAGGCTGAAGATCTTGTGAAGAATGAGACCTTAAGCCAAAGATAGCTCTTCTCCTAGGTGGACACAAAAAAATCTTTTAACAGTATTTGAAAGAAGAGTGAACAACAGCCCACTGTCTATCTATCAATAGGAATCAGAATCAGATTTATTATCACTAACGTGAAACTTGTTGAATCTTGTGAAATTTGATATGAAAAAAATCACTAAATACAAGTTATCTAGTCATTGTTGCTTTCTGTTTGTGAGAACTTGCTGTGTGTAAAAAAAAATGAGGCCTGCGTTTCCTACATTACAATTGTAACAGTAGTTCAAAAGTACTTCATTTATTATAAAGAACAGACTGTGAAAAGCATGATTTTGCTATCGCTTTCATATCCTTCAACTTCTGATAATCATTATCACTCCTAAAAATCAGTAGATACTAGGTTAATCAGAATTTTCAAAATCAAAATTAAAGATTGTTAGATGAAAAAAAACAAGGAACCAAGGTAAGTGGTATTGGGACACAGATCAACCATGGTCAAATAAATGGTGGATTGGGCTCCAGGAGTTAAATGGATTTATCATTGTACAGTATATCAATATTCAAATATCATCTTGGATATAATTCCACATACCGAAATTAGTAAGGGAATGTTTTACTGAATGCATTTTTCAAATCCTAAAAGGTCGCAAAATTCCTTACTATTGCCAAAAATCTATGTTTCCACCATCATTTGAAAGTTTAAATTACTCTTTGGCTGGAGAACTTTCTATGTGCAACAGAATGATTGCCTTTATGCTTACTATTAAGGCAAGTTCCCTGAGGAAGTTGAGGACGTTTAGTTATTGTGAGGTCTCCTGAAATTCCTGTAGAATTACATTGTGGCTATCCTTTAGTGGGGTCCTTGCCCACATACAGTCATTTGCGTGACTGTATCTCTTCTGAAAACAAAACCTGCTGTAGGATCTTAAAGCCTGTGGGAGCAGACAGGTGGAAGTGAAAATGTTTATTGGGGTGGGCAGAGCAGAAGAGAGAGTGGGAGCACCATTTGTGGTCTGGACAGCAGGCTTAGGTTTTGATGGCAGGATTCTCAATCGCGCAGGAGTGGGTTCAAATCACAGATACGGGATGTGGGTGTGATAGAGGGCAATAGTTGTTGGTCAGGGGAAGAATGGCTGGTTGTGGGTACAGCATCTGGTAGCAGTCAAGAGCAGATGGTGGTTGAAGAGGTTTGAATTGTAGAGTCTGAAGGAGAGCAGATTGTGATTGGTGGAATAGATTGGGGGCGTTGGAGTAGAAATGTATGAGTATATTGATTTGAAGGAACTAGACCTGCTCCTTTTGGTCTATTAGGAAAGGTCATAGATTCAGCTCTCTTTACCTGTTTCTGTCTGCCAGGTTACCTGTGTGCTGGGAAACTTTGGTACCTGAGATAACAATTGATTTATGGTTAAAATGAAGTTGGGCAGACACAATCAACCTGCCATTCACATCTCAGTCGCCTCGGTTAAAGCCAGAGGTGGGTGTGGTCAAGACGCATTTAGTTCATGTTCTAGAATGCTTTTTTTTAAAAAAAAGTTTTACCCTCTGACTGGATTCAGGCCAAAGGGTAGGTTGTTTTTTAATATTTCACGAAGGAAACAGAACTTAATTATTTAGGAACAATAACCAAATATGATCTCTACAGGCAGTTATGACGGGGAGATTGTAATATGGAATAATAATTCTGAAAATGCATCCTGTAGATTTCATCCATGTTTCAATCAAGCATTGCAGCACAAATCAGGTAAATTAAACACCTACAATGTAGATCATCTTATCTGGTAGGTTGTTTTTCATTAGTTGAGCAAACTGTTGATATCACTTGGAAGAGTGTTCCTATTTTTTTTCAGATTAAAATTTGGGAAAGCATATTGTGGTCTCAGTAATGGCTTTCCCACTAAGTCAGTTGTGGTGCAGAATTTGTGCCAATCTGAATCTATCAACCTAAATTACCTCAAAGTTTTATCACCTTTGTTACAAATCTTCCACCACCTAGGTAACATTTGTGTTAATAGCCTTATGAATTGGAAGTGGTTATAGTATGGGTCAGCTTGTATTTTGAGCACACCACCCACATTTGGAGCCACAATTATTCAGTTTCTACCTTCACCTAGCAGAAAATCTCTTAACAAAACAGTTGTTAGGCTGATATTTTCCACCTTGATCAAATCTCACTGTAGAAATATTCACATTCTAAAACAGAAAAGAGCTTGACAGTTGATATATGATGACTGATGAAAGGATGCAACAAGTAGATCGTCATGCCATTCAAATTGTATATTTCTATGTTCAAGAAAAAAAATTGTTTAATTTAACTTGAATAACTTTTCTCAAACTAACTTCTACCCCATGTTAAAGTACTTAGGTTTTGCTTTTTTGTGATGTTAATAAATGTGATGACTGCATTCCTGATTTATATATCACAGGCATTCACCAGCGAGAAAGTCTAGGTAATTTTACCACAATTTCAAATGGACGTCCTGTATATAGTCCCGACAATGAGGATAATGTATGTCACTATGTAACTACAAGAATGTTCTTCTTAGAGGGCAGAAAGAACACTTCAACTATGGGTAAGAAAGGACAATTAATTTTATGTGCTAATTAATGCTGTGTTTGTATGTCAGTTGTTGCTTTTGATCAATCCATGTTTCAAGTCCTATACACATTTATAAATATTTGAGGCACCCTGGATTGATTTAATACTGACATATTTAAGGGAAAATAATATAACTGTATTTATGTAATTGAAGTCAATTTATTTAAGGGAACTTAAGTGTTTCAAAAATTCATAGACACTAAATATTATGTGAAAATCATTAATTTCTAGACTCTGTACAAAGCTTTGTTTCATGATTTTTAGGATAATTTTAAAAATAATACATATTTGCAATTCCAATTTGGCATTTTCCCACCTCTCAATAAAAATAAAACCAGGATGGTTATAATCCTGCACCATGCTATGTCAACAGAAGCATATGATGTGAAAATGTACATGTTAATTGATTGGATCCATCCCATTCTAGCAATCAAATGACTGAGATAAATATTTTCAAATGATTTTGACTAACTTATCAAATGCATTCAAATGATCTTTGGCCTTTTGCCATCTCTATCTCATGACAGCTGTCTGGTTATGTCCAGGTTACAAAATTAATTGTTGAGAGCCTGTTTTAATGTCTTTTCAGAGTCCATTGAATTTGTGTTGCAGTTATTACTTTGGACATTTGCCTGCATGCTCTTTGTATTCTATACAATAAATACTATAAGAGAGAATGATATTACTGAACTGCAAAACTTAGATTTAACATACTGTAATAATTTTATGGATGTAGTCAATGTGTGAAGCCTTAACCTTTTAAATGAGATCCTGATTATTACATAATCTATGTTTCTCTGTATTGCTGTAATATTTTATCTACACAAGTGCTCATTGAAAAAATACACATTGGAGTAAATTCAAGTTTTGGAACTTGGAATCAGCATATTTCAACACACAAGGTTTGGAGATCTCTCCATTAATATATGTTATTATCTTAGTTGCTCAAAATGTTCTAAAACGTGACTTCAGAGAAGTAAGTACATCCCACAAGTTTGTTTCTAATAACAGCTTTCACCAAAAGTTTATAAAGAACATACCATGATATAGTTTGTTTTCAGATTTGCTTACAAAACTGAGTTTTTTTCCTAATGTGTTTTACATTTCAGATGGAGCGAACCTAGTGTCATGTGGCATTTCTGGGATTGTTTGCCTTTGGAACTCCTTTAAATGCCTGCTTGTAGCTGAGTTTGAGGCACATGCTGATGCATTGTCCATCATTATGACAATTGATAAGAAAAATAACTACCTTATTACAGGGGATGTGAATGGCTGTATTAAGGTTTGGAATATACAGGTAAAGAATTAGCACTTGCTTGAGCTTTATGTGCAGTATAAACAAGTATTCTGCGATTATAAGTTTCCAAATTAAATACAAATTCAGTAGGATCGTGCTCACCTATGATCTCTTCATTTAAAAAAAAAACAGGATTAAAAACTGTATGTTGAAAATCTGAAATAAAAATAGAAAATGTTTAAAAAAATACACTCAGCAGGTCAGGCAACATTTGTGGAAAGAAAAGCAGTTAACATTTTGGGTCTGGGACTCCTCAACAGAAGAGTGAAAGAGAGAATGGGGAGGAGGCAGAGCAGTCAACTGCCACACTAGTCTCACTCTATGTTAACTGTTTCTCTTTCCTCAGATGCTGCCTGACCTGCTGAGTATTTTGGCATTTTCTATTTTTATGCCATCTTCATTAGTCAGCTCGCTTCTGATTGTGACGTAGTATTCTGATTTCACATAGTATCGTGAAATGTTGAATACTTCAAGCTTATTACTAAGCTTTGAATTGTAAAGCTGCACTGCTTTGTCAACTCAATGTTTATTACAAGTCCTTGTTAGTACCATTCTGTGATAAAAGATTACAAGTACCATAAAAATATTAACAGAAATACTTGGATTGACCACTATCTCCCAACAGAAAAAGCATTTAGTTTTTGAGCTCAATTGCACAAACTTCTAGCTGTCAGTTTAGCAGAGAACTGCTAAAAATATCTTCTTCACTGGTCAGCTTGTTTCTGACTTCCCTGCCTGCTCATTGAAACATAGAAGTCAGAGGTGAGCTTGAGATCAGATGCTGGGACTGATTCTGCAGTGAAGGACTAACCTGCTGAAGAGAGGGGCAGGATGCACTTTGCCTTCAGGCTCTTCGAAGGGTTACTGACCTTGAGTAAAAGGTCAGTGCAGATAAGATTGTTTCTTTATTTTTGTTTCATATTAATATTTTAATTAGAGCTTTACATTGTGTTTTAGTTTAATTTATTTTTATAACTTAAAAATTTAAACCTATTTGAACCGTTTTAAAATGTCTCTGATCATCACGAACATTTCAAGATACTTCAAAAGCCTCAAAAGGGATTCAGGAGTCAGGGTCTTGGGATTCATCGCTGCTATAGTCAACTCTGGCTCACAAGACGACTTCCAGGATGGAATGTCAACCCAGTGTATCCAGATCAGGTTTGTGTTGACGTTGTGGGTGGAGAGTTCAGAGAGTGGGCTGAATCCAGTGAGATCCAGCCCATTATGTTTAAGAAACTCTCAAAATTAACTCATCCCTTGGGGTGTCAGGAAGTGAGTCACTCACCAGAGAGTACCTGACCTCTGACTGGCTCTTGTTACGTTATACACGTAACTGGTCCTGTTGAATTTCTGCAGGAGGTGAGTCATTCACTGCAGGAAACCCAGACTCTGACTTTTGTGAACTTGGTATTTGTGTCTTGAACCGTTGAGAAATACCATACTTGAATGCTTATTGGGCATGTTTCAAGAATTACTATTTTCAATGTGATGTGTTAATTAAGCTTTGCACCGGGGTAGTTCTGTTTCCATCAGAACTGGGCTATGTTTCTGTTTACTGCTTAGACTTTGTAGAGTTATAAAGTCATAGAGTCACACAGCATGGGAACAGACTCTTCAGCCCACTGAGTCCATATCAACCATCAAGTAACCGTTACACTAATCCTACAGTAATTCCAGTTTTATTCTCCCCACACTCCCATCAACTCTTCCCAGATTCTACCATTCACTACACACTTGGAGGTATTTACAGTGGCTAATTAATCTACCAATCCTGATACCTTTGGGATGTGGGGGGGGGGGGGGGAAGAATCCAGAGCACTCAGAGAAAACCCACATATTCACAGGGAGAACGTGCAA
>JAUZTB010000107.1:74385243-74396705 GCA_034780895.1 Rhynchobatus australiae | reverse complement strand
TCCCACTACTTTTCAATAATTTTCTCAAAATATATCATGTTTAAACTTAGAAAAAATTAGGAGTGGCACTGTTGATTCTTCGCTTAAATTTAAGGAAGTTTGGAGTCCATTCATTCAATATTTTCATATGATATAGATCCCTTTTCAATAATCTTTGAATTTAGAGCAGTGGAGTTGGCGACATAATAATGCTCTTTGCTCGTCAAGAAATATCAGTCCAGTTTTTTTTCTTTTGAAATTTTTTTTAGTTCGTTTTGATTTATTATTTATAATTTTTTTTTGATTTGGGGGTTCTTTTTTTTGAAGATAATAAATCTTCTTCTTTCCATTTTTGATTTTTTTTGTAATATATTTGCTTACTAAAACACCATGGGATCTAGAATACAGTTTTTATTCCTTCTGATTATACATGTCATGATTGTCCTCCCAATCTTTGTATCACGTGTATAATCACTGTTATATGTATTAATCTGTATTAATTTGAAAGTTAATAAAAAGATTGAAAATGAAAAAAAAATTAGAATTTCAAGAACTGTTTTATAACATTAATATCACCTAGAATTAAATGCCACTATTAAGATTAAGTGATATCCAGAGATAAACTACTAATCAAATAAAACTTAAGGGCTTGTTTTTAGAATCCAAAAAGATAGGTTAACATGTGCATGAACTTCTTGTTCTATTATTTCTCTTCCAGTGTCACAAGTTTAAAATTCAATTTTTCATGTCACTTCTCTATGAGTGTAGCAACTTTACACAAATCAAAGAATATTCTACAGTAGCAAAGTTTTTTTGGAAATCATTACAACAATGTGTCCATATTTTGGAAGATTAAATGAATGCCTTAAACCACAATGCTCAGGACCTCAATCAATGTACCATCCTGTCCTCCCTCTCTCCAGCACCAATGCCAACACCATGCTTAGATGCTATGTCACGCACGGAATAGATCATTATGAAGGCCTCCAATTTGCAACGCTTCCATGAAGTGGACAGGCCATAAGCAGCGATCAAGCCTCAAGCAACAGAACCCAACATCCAGACAACTGTTGACAGGTTGCTGCTGTCAAAGGCTTCTGTCACAGTTATAAATACCTCCAAAATTCAGGGATATTGCAAAACAGTTGAAATGGTTTAAAAATTAAAAAGCAAAAGTTAAAAAAGAATTTAAAAAGTTATTAAAAATAGATTGCAGCACCAATTAATATAGCGAAACACAGAAAAATGAAAGAACTTTGTTAAACTTTGCTACTTAAATAGCAGCCTTGGCTGGCTGCAAAGATGCAATGTGCATCTAGCTCCTCAAATTGGCTTGTTACCGAGTCGACGATGGACTGCAGCAGCTAATCTCTGGTGCTTCTTGTACTCAACACATCATTGTACAGATGCAGATGCTGTAGGTGTGCTGAACAATGGAAGAAGAGTGGATAGCAGTTGAAGCACGACCCAGCCCAATAATTTAATATTTATGGCACGTGGAAGCTGCTTTTAAGCAAATATTATTTCCTACCTTACAGACTGGAACAATTTCCACAGAGAAGGTACTTTTGTAATTGTAGCTATTACTGTGGATGTCATGGGAGATTAGACGCTGGGATGCCTTGTACCTTCAAAAACATAAAAACATATTTGTTTTGGAATACATAAAAAGAAAAGCCCAAATGTATTTTCTGGAAATACTTTGCAGTAATATCTTGAAATAAATTGGAAATGTAAAATTATATATTATATACTCTCAAAAAAACGATGATCAGCATACAAGGGAATCCTTTGACTTGCTAACTTGAAATGGGTAAAACAGGTTTAATTTTTAGCAATCCCTTAGGGAAAGGAGTGGAGCCAGTGGCAAAGGAATAGAATTTGCAAGGATGAATAAGGACAATGACTTTGGATTTCTCAATATTTCATTGAAGAGAAATTGCATCATTCATTGGCAAAGGCAAACCTAGCTCAGTTGAACCTTCAAAATCTTCAGTAACATATGGAGACCATGCCAAGTCTGTGAGAACTGTCCCAAGGACTAACCAAACAATAATTATTAACCAGCATAACATCAGACCCTAGTGTTATGTTCTGTCAAAAAGCCACGACTTTGATAGTCTGCAACACTGACCCCAGAACAAATGAACTCTCAAGATAACAGGTTCAACAATATAACAGAATAACTTGTTGGTAATGTCCACCTACTGTCCTCCTTCCAACAGAGGAAAGGTAATCTTGGAAGAAACAGCATGAGCAAAAATAATGTGTTATGGGTGAGGAGGGTAATTAACAATCATGTTCAAAAATGGTTCAATAGCACTGTTGCTGATCAAGTTAGTTACTTCTGAAAATTCCAGATTGGATCTGTGGCAATCGTTAGAGAATCAAAACAAGAGGAAAAGTACTCTTCATCCATATACCCATTTCAGATGCATATGTTCATGAGAGTATTGGCGGGAGAAATCACTGTACATTTATATGGAAATGAAGACTCATTTTTCACATTGAGAACACCCTCTATCGTGCAGGCATGGCAGACCACTGTGCTAAATGGGATAGATTTAAATTTGCATATCAATGAGCTACTGTGATCCCTCGTCAGAAGGACTGTATTCCACTGTAACCTGTAATCTCAAATCCCTAACATTTAGCATCTTGCCAAGATACAGTCAATAAGGGTTGAATGCCATGCCAATGACACCTAAAAATTGTGTGTCAACATAAGACTACAACACGAATGCCAAACAGAAGCAGCATGCTGTGAATAGAAATAACAAATGCACAACTAACAGATCAAAGCTTTACAGTCCTGCCAAATCCAGCTGTGAAAAGTGATGGACAATTAGTAAACTACTGGAAGGAAGGAGCTTCATGAGAATTCTGCCTTTAACGATCAGAGCCCAGCTCATGAGTGCCAAATACGAGGCTAAAGACATCTTCAGTCAGAATTCCCAGCATTGATTCTCCTGAAATCGCTATTGACACTAAGCTATTCATTACATGCACTCCATAAACAGAAATTTTATTTCTGCATACCTTATATTGATTACAAAATGATTTATTAAATTTAACAACTTTCCAGCCTTAAAGAAATCTTCTGTTGTACAGTTACTATAAATGTAACAAAATAATAGCATCAAAGCACTAAAATGCACAAATATTAACTACTGTAGTTCAAAGTAAATTCACAAGCATTTGGTTCCACGGATGCCAAAATTTATGGAGTGCACAAAAACACTACTTTCCAACAATAAAGTTTACAGCCCTGTACCATCTATAACAATAAATAAATCAGGAAATCAAGATGCACCATACCATCGTATAACTTGATGTGAGACTTTAGTTCACAAAAAAAAATCAAAATAGACATTTTTCATGGGTTACATTTCAAACTAAATATTTTGCTGAGAAATGCAATTAGACATAATTAATTATGCCGATTTCTAGTCAAGGTTAGAAAACACAGGAGGTTGAACAGCAATGATCATTAAAACACAATGCAAAACTGAAAATGAACAATGAGGGTTGCAACTCCAGATGCAAATTAAAATTGTATTACAGGAAATCAAATGAATAAGCAAGGCCAGTAAAGTATGGCATTCCAACAATGCAGTTTGCTTCAACAAGTTATGAAAATCAATAAATACAGTGATGGAGCAACATACAGGTGGAATAAAGAAACACACAACAGATGTCATCATGCTTCTAGACCACCCAAGTACCTCTAAATTTAAAAAAAGATGCAGCTTGCTTCCAACCCCTCCTCCCCAGCTCTGCTTGTGGTGGGCAGAGGGTCCACATAATACTATTTTAAACAAATGCAGTAACTGATCTTTGAAATAAGTGCAGAAAATGGAAGTAGCGTCTTTGTTTCTGGGAATATTAATAACTTTGAGAGTACTGCTTGATTACTTTAATGAAAAACTCATGGCTGAGGGAAAAGGTCCTATAAAATCTTGGTCAAAGTCAGGCTCAATCCAATTCGGAAAAAACAGAATTTCTAAATCATAACAATGAAGATAAAAGTGAAATGTTGTACAAGTGTGTGGCCGGAAGTTGCTCCTGAGAAACATTAAGGGTGCAGAGCAGAATATGTCAATAATGGTACACCTGATGCAAGGATAGTTGGGCCTAACACAGAGCACGTTAAGAGGGGCAAAAGTGTTTCAGTTGCCATTACCATCCTCATGGTGTGGATAAAAGTTAAAAAGATATCCAAGAAAGCATTTGGGAAGGTTCATCTTACTCAAAAAATTATCTTGCTTCTTTTGAATTGGATATAACCACTCTATTAACATGCCAAAGCTATTTCATGCCAGGGATGGTTTTAAGATTCTTCTTTCTACAACTTCTTTAGACTCTTCTTTGTCTCTAAGGTAATCAACAAATCTGAAATTATTAGCAAGATAGGACTGGTGTGTGACAGGTGGTGCATGACAGAGTGGCTTTATTACTAAAGGATTATTTCTGGCGATATCTATTTTTCCATATCATTAAAGTTATTTCATTTCTTCTTCCTCTTGTTCCTGGGCATAATGAAAACTTCTTGGTAAATAATTTTGGAAAAGTCAGCCATAAATTCTTCTTGGTGTAAATTATCACAAAAAAAAAATCACTTCAAGGTTAATCTATCAAACCATTTGCTCCATCCCAAAAAGTGCACAGAGCTCTTTGAGCCATGAGTGGTTGTAATGGATGAGCCACTTAGAAGAAAATATGCAGTAAATAAATGGAATTCTTCTAGTCATAAATACCATGTTAGTTTAACAATCATTTGATCAGCCATGAAAATCCTTTAATACCATATCTATCCTTCAATAATTGGTCAATTTTGCCTGTAACATTTGAATACCTACTTGCAAGGAACTGTACATTGTAGGAAGTCCACCATCTTCTGGGCATGTTGCTTGGAACCATAATAGAAATCCAGACCATCTAAAAGCAAAATTCTATTAGTACTGATTACTTTGGCTATTTCAAACCATTCAAGTAAATAAGCTCAAAACTGAAGAAAGAAACTAAGTTAACATTTCAAGAATTTTTTTGAATAGCATCCATTCTCAAAGGTCATCAACTCAAAGCACTCCACTTGATGCTTTCTCCACAAATGTTGCCTGTATTTCCAGTATATTCTGTTTATGTTTCATAGCTCCAGGATTGGCAGTATTTTGATCTAATGTCAAAAGAAGTAGATAGACATGAACAAAACATGTCTAAATTCTGCATTGTTACCCAAACCTACATATATTCAGCATCTTAGGCAGCAGCTGCGGAGAGGGAAACAGCTTTAATATCTAAAGGTAATGTCCAGTTATGCTGAAAAATTGACCATTTCTCTTTCTATAGATGTTGCCTGACCTGCTGAGTATTTTGGTATTTCTGTTTTATATTTCAGATTTCCCTATTTTACTTTTATGTAGCTTTATTCCCCTAAATCCATATAAATATTGAAAGGAAAAGACTTCTTCTGAAGTGAAACTAGATTTTAAGTCAATTTTAATTGACTTTGATTTTCCAGCTAATTTCAGTCTGTTTCTCAAACTCCATTAATTTTTATGCTTAATACTAATAATTATTGTCTATTTAGTATTTTATTATAAACTTCCCATGTCCATTAATTTAGCCAGACATTACTTTCCCATTTTCTTAAAAGAAAACTGAATTGTATGATTATTTTCTGTACCTGCTTTCCACAAAGGCACATGAAAATCTAAAAGTCCCTTGCAAGCTGTTTCTAAGCTGTATTTAACTAAGCTGTACAAAACCAAATACTCTATGTTGACCGTCAAAGCTATTTTAAGATCTCAGCCAAAATAGGAAGGAATGAAAAACTCTGGATTCCCAGCACCAATCATAACAAACTTCCTACTGCCAGAAAGTACACACATGAAATTTGGGAATACAGTAATGATTTAGGGTTGAGCTCTGACACCCTCCATTGTCAAAACAACCAACAAACAATAATTCTACAGATTATAATTTAAGGATCTATTTAATATCAACTTTATCAAAAGGGTCTACAACTGATGGGGAAGTAAAATGAAGTGAACATTCTAGGATATTCCCAATCTCATCAGGGTAAAAAGACTATTTCATAAATATTCACTTACCATGGATTTCCTTGACACGAAGTGTATTTTGATGGAGTTTGTGTTTTAGGATTAATTGTTCCAAGTAGTAAAAAGTTTTCTTGTGTGTAGTCTATGGAATTTCAAACAGAAAAAGAATGGAAAAGGTATTTTCATTTTCATTTTACATTGAACAGTTTAAAAAAAAATTTCCAGTGTTTCACTGCATGGCTTAAGTTTTGGAACACCTTAATCGAATAAAAGTCAGAGTTGCACTGGAAAATGTCACATGAATAAAATTTATACATTTTAATGAAGTTATGACAATTATATCCTTTTGCCAATTATTCCAAACAGATATAATGTTTGCACTCATCTTTCAGTCCATCTCTTTGTAACTAACAATATTACATCTACATTTATAGAATTTTGCAAAATGAAGTGAATATTTATATGAAAAGATATAAATACATCACATCACCAAAAGACTTCTCTCATTTGTGACAAATGAATAAAATGTAGATTTAATAAAGTGAGTTAAGTAAACTGGTGTGATATTTAGTGCTATGTAAATAATTCACTTCGATTTTTAATTCTCCACACTTAATTGTGGCATTTCACAAGTGACTGAATTTTTGCCCATCCTATATTTTAAATCTGTTTTTTCTATCTGAGAAATTATCAGGAGTTGCGCTCTCTTAACCAAGACAGTTTGGAACTGGAAACAATATAGCAGATTCCAGAGACCAAAGAGACAATCCAAGCATTGCATGTGAATTTTTTTTTAATTCATTAATTTAATCTAAATAATGTCATGCACTTTAGTGCTCCTCTGTATTTTGTCCAACAATTCTTTTTCAATGGCATCTAAATATTGAACATAGCATCCTCTGTTAAAATGATACAAAATGGAACATCTCTCATCCACAATCAGCTTCATAAACTTTGATGTACACGTGCTGACACTGTGACTAAAAAGGGTTTAACCCCCGAAAACAGCTGGGAGATAGGAAAAGTCCAAGCAGCTTTTTTGCGATCTGCTTCAGGTCCACCAACAATCAGCAAAACACCCTTGGACATAAAATCTTAAAGAGTAGAAGTGCATGAACAAATGCTTTCACAAATTTAATTATGAATTAACACTTAAAATTTACAGTTATGGAGAACAATACAGCACAGTAAGGCCCTTCAGCCCACAATGTTATGCCCACATTTCTTCCTGCTCCGAGATCTATCCAACCCTTCCCTCGCACATAGCCCTCCATGTCTCTATCATCCATGTGTCTAAGAGTCTCTTAAATGTCCCTAATGAATCTGCCCCCACCTCTGCCAGCAGTACGTTCCATGTACCCATCACTCTGTGTAAAAAAAACTTACCCCTGACATCCCCCTTATATCTTTCTCCAATCACCTTAAAATTATTTTTTGTTGTTTTGTTACAGTAAATAATTCTAACTACTTAATTGATACTTGATCCACACATACAACCACACCTTTTAAATCACATCAAAATGTTAAGGCACATTACTTTTGCACATTCAAAACAGCAATTTATTCACCTTCTGTCGAACTTGCACTACAGCTTTCCAGTAATCTTTCGCTTCAACACGATGGCAATCATCACACATTTGTGGCAGGATAACAAAATCTACCACAAATACCTGCTGCAATATTGTTCCACTCATTACCTGCACAAAGAACTTGCTGTTAGAAAATGTAAAATAAGTTGAATATTACATACTACAACTTAACTGCAGAATGACTACTGTAAACAATTTCAGTGGTACATAAGATCAGAACCTTGTCCTCAAAGGTTCAAGACATCCTGGAAATAAATGCAGCCAATCAGGTCAGTAACCTTATCAGCTGTGAACCATGCATTCCCCATCTGACTAGATAAAGTAAACAAAAAAGAAAAACTAAACTCATCATGAGGCATAAGAAACTGAGAATGTTATCCCCAAATAGCCTATCTAATAAACAGGCTCTTCCCAGCCAAAATGCTTACTCTGGATGTGCAACTTCACTTTGACAAAGTTAAAACTGGCTTAGCATAAGCTAAGAATATCCCATGTAAATGGAGATTCCTTGTTCAAACTCTTATGGAAGCACTGTGAGACTGATGATCAAATCTAATCTTTGTAGATCAGTAAAAGAGTGAACATTTTTAAATGTAAATTTTGAAAGACTTTTGAAATGCCCATTCAGAATCCTTCACGATTTTCAACACAAAGTGAAAATGTCAAGTCATGAAGAAAGTTTAATTAAAGCAAAAGACCAGATTTCTCCTGCTGTTCCCCAAATAATGCATTGATTGCTTGCTTAAGAATAATCATCTCACCTCCTTTTGAATGGTAAGCTTGACCTTTAGCCTCTTGGAATGAGGCTCTGTCCAAATGAAGCCTGCATCTATTAGTCGCACCTGTATAATGTAAAGCACGTGTTGATGTTGATAACTACAGCATCTCAATGATCAGTTTTCCCCACTATTTTCTATAGAGAAAAAAAGCCAAATTTACAGCACCAGAATAAGGATAGCATAGAAGTTCTAAAATGAAGTCTTTGATGTTCCTTCAATTAATTGAACCTTCTTAAACAATTGAAATACAAAATACTATTCCCTCTGCCGATTTTCTCTCCCCTTCAGAAACAGACTATTTGACTGTTGTATCCACTCAATAATCTTCCTAAATATCATCCCATCCTTCAAAATTTAGAGTCATGGAGTAATACGGCATGAAATAGGCCCTTCAGCCCAACTGGTCCAAGCCCACTGCAGCATCCTCCGTTAATCGCAGTTGCCCACATTCAGCCCATAACCTCCAAGCCCTTCCCCTCCACATACCTATCCAAATGCCCCTTAAATGTTGCAATTGTACCTGCCTCGACCACTTCATCTGGCAGCTTGGTCCAAGTAAACACCTTCATCACCACCCTACTTGCGCAACTGCTTTCAGCGAACTATGCACTTGTACTCCCAGGTCCCTCTGTTCCACAACACTCATCGGTGCGTTGCCATTCACTGTACAAGTCCTACCCTGGTTTAATGTCCAAAATGTATCACCTCACATTTAGATCTAAGTTGAAACTCATTTGCTATTCCTCAGCCCATCTCCCTAACCGATCAAGATCTCTTTGCAATTCATTGTAACCTGCTATCAACAAGACCGCCTAATTTAGTACATCAGCAAACTTACTAATCGTGCCGTGTACATTCATATCCGAATCATTTACATAAATAATAAATAACAAAGGTCCCACACTGATTCCTGGGGCACCTCACTAGTCACAGACCTCCAGACCGAGAATCAACCTTCAATCATTGATAATGCTTCCTATTATAAAGCCAATTCTTAATCCACCTCGCTAGCTCCCTCTGAATCCCATGTGACATAACTTTCCAGATCAGCCTGCGTGCAGGACCTTGTCAAAGATCTTAGTAAAGTCCATATACTGTAGACAACATCCACTGCCCTACCATCATCCATCTCCTTAGTAACCTCTTCAAAAAAAACTCCAAAAGATTTGTCAGGCATGACCTCCCACGCACAAAGCCATGCTGACTATTCCTTATCAGGCGTTGACTACCCAGGTGATGGTAGATCTTGTCCCTCAGTATTCCCTCCAGTAGACTTCCCTACAACTGAAGTCAGGTTCACCGGCATGTGGTTCCTGGCCTGTCCTTGTTACCCTTCTTGAACAATGGAACAACATTAGCCACCCTCCAGTCTTCTAGAACTTCGTCTTGCTAACGACAAAGCAAATATCTCTACAAGGGACTCCATGATTTCTTGCCAGGTCTCCCATACAGTCTGGGGTACAGTTGGTCAGGCCCTGGAGATTTGCGCACCCTAATGTGCTTCAAGACTGCAAATACCTCAGAATATGCATATGATCCAAGAACTCACTACTTATTACCCTCATTCCTCTGGCATCCTGAGAACACTGAGGAGAAATGGACAATAAAAATCTTAGCCATCTCGCGTGGCTCCACACACAGGTGGCCCTGATGGCCTTTAAGAGGACCAAACCTCTCCCTGGTCACCCTTTTATTGTTAATATAACAGAAGAACCTCTTGGGATTATCTTTAAATCTGCCTGCCAAATCCATCTCATACTTTTTTTTTGCCCTCCTGATTTCCCTCAAGCCTGGTCTTAAACTTTTTATAATCATCAAGGAATTTATTTGTACCCAGTTGCCTAAACACAATATAGGTTTCCTTCTTTTTCCTGACCAGAGCCTCTATATCCCTCGTCAGCCATTCCCTGACTTGTTATGTCTACCTTTCACCCTATCAGAAAGCTGCTGCCCCTGGACTCTTGACATGACCCCTTTAAAAGCCTCCCACTTACCAACTTCCTATTCAGTCACCCTATAGATCCCAGTGAATTTCTGCCTAATGCCCTCAAAGTTGGCCCTGCTCCAGTTCACGACTTTAAACTGTGGATCTGTTCTATCTTTTTCCTTAACTATTTTAAAACTAAGAGAATTGTGGTCACTGGACTCAAAGTGCTTCCCAACTGCTTCAGTCAGTTTGGGATCAATAACCAGGTCTTTCAACCAGACAAAAATATAACCACAACCTCAAGGTACAAAACATAAATATTCTTTGACTGCAATTAAATGAAGATTCTTCAAAATCAGAACCCAAAATGAAACAACCAATTTTGCCAGTTGAACCAATCTACTAACTTTGCTCAAATGGGCCTTCATTTTTTTAAGGCACAAAGTTAAAAGCTCTCTTGATTCCAATGCACATTGTATCCAGGTTCCAGGAGGTTGAAGATACCTGTTGAACAAAATCAAAAGCCAGCATCTGAGTTAATATATCTTGGCAAGCTCAATGAATTGAATGATATTAGCTAATTCAATTATACAAGTGATCACTACTTAAAACCAAACCTTAGTAAATATATTTTGCCGAAATACTTCCTGCATAATTGTTGCAAATTATGAAACTACAAATACACAACCCAGAGAGAACGGTGTTTTTCCTTCAGTTTTCATTTTCATAGTTATGATTTCTAACTCTTCCCCTATAGATTAAATGTAGAAAAGACGTCATTACAATGAACAATTTGGAGAAATGCACGATCTCCTCAAAGGCCAGAATCTATGACAGAAGTCCTAAATAAAACTTTTAATTTAGCTTCCACTTAACAAAGAAGCAACTAAATTATAATGATTAAACAAATTTCCTGAAAATGCAAACTTTTATTATATGCACTCAAAAATCCATTTTTTCTACAAATATGGTTATAACATTTACCCATATACAAACAAAAAGTGTGTGAAAATGAGTTATCTTTTCATCTATTAATAATACCTGAGCTGTTTGAAATCCAAATTAATTCAAATCTTGTTTGTGTCATCAATTATAAGAACTTGAGAAAAGCCAACTATTTCAAATT
>JAUZTB010000107.1:74090693-74105951 GCA_034780895.1 Rhynchobatus australiae | reverse complement strand
CACCTCCGTCCTCACCACCCTCCAGGGCCCTAAACAGTCCTGCCAGGTGAGGCACTGATTCACCTGCATCTGCTCCAGCCTTGTTTTATTGCATTCAGTGCTCTTGATATGCCTTTCTCTACATCAGTGAGACCAAGCAAAGGCTAGGCAACCACTTTGCCAAGCAGCTGCGCTCAGTCCACCATGGCCATCTGGTGTTCGTGGTTGTGAGCCATTTCCATTGTGGTGTCAATGCAGTGTCAGGAATGGTGTATGGGGCAGGTAAGTTGGTGCAAAGGATGAACTTAAGTTATTTACTTAACTGGTAATTGGTCCATCCAGCACAGTGCTTGTTCCTAGAACAATGAGGTGAAATTACCCCTGCATTGCTCCGTAGTAGTGTTGTACCAGGGACAATGTCAACACATGTTCAATTGACACAGAAATACATCTGGAGCACAGAATTAACTCGCATCCATGAATGTCAGATTAAATTTCTGGAGCAATGCTAGACAACCCAGAAATCATCATTATTGTGTTTACTATTGGTGAAAAAAATTCAGCTGTGTCATGACTATAAAAAAAGCTATGCTATTGAATTTCTAGGCCATTGACAATCTAGGATATTGTTGGATCTGAATGGCTGAAGAAAATTACTGTATTTTGGTAAAAGGGTACTTGATCCCTGAACAACAATCTACAGAGAACAAAGAATGATTGTCAGTCTAATGCTATGCTTTTGATATCCTACTTTAGATACATGTGGAACTGTCATTGGGATTGGGCCCAGGTTAACAAGCAAGTACTTGTGAGTTTAACTGAAAGGCAGTGAAATATAGGATTGTAGATTTGCTCAGTTTTTACAGAGCAAATGGTTGGACTTAATCAGCTATTTCCTGACTAGTCTTTTGCTGCACTAAAACTCATACAAAAGACAACTTGGAACACTCTCTAAATAAAACTTTGTGGCTGTTGGTGTTTTCCAAAAATTCACTCCACTACAAACCAAAACCTTTCTGCTATATTGGTGTCACTAGGTGCAAAATGAAGCTACTTGTAAGAATAGTGAGATTGGTTTTGATCTGCTCACTATTTATGCTTATAAATATATATTATGTAGAACATAATATAATGGCAAATTTTTACAGTATGATTTTTCTGGAAAATATCATCGACTGATGTATAATAATGAACGGAACAAAACATGGATCCAGACATTGATGTATCTTAAACCGATATATCTTCTTATATTAAACATGCTGTTAACTGATCAACTGTACATTGGTAATGATAATTGTGCTCCATAAACCAATTATTATCTAACCATTTTGTTTAATTCTGCACTTGCTTGTTGCCATTATTTTTGCATCTTTTGGCAGTGATTCTACTCAACATAGTGAGCAATCAGTGCTTAGTCAGTAATAACTTTATTTTGTTTGCTCTGCAATCATTTCTAAATTTTAAAAGTCACCAAATTCTCAACTGAATGAGGTTAAACTCAATTAGGTATGCAGATGGGTGAGCATTTGTGGTCAAAGAATCACTTCATTAAATAACAGCTCCCTAATCTCAAAGAGATGGATCTCTGGTCAGACCCAAACTGATGGCAATTGTGACACAAGAATGAACTAGAAGATTGCTTCAGAGCCAATTTAATTTATTATTTATCCCAAACAAAATTACTAGTGGGTGGTCTGCTTTTTCACTGTGGTTATTGGAGCTGTAAATTCATGGTATCTTAATGGAAGAACTGTCAGGGGAGTTGGAATGAGCTAACTGAGAGGCTTTGATTCCAGACTAAACAACTTCTCTATCGGGATCACACATACAGACTTGGAATTAATCCAGTGATCCTTTCTTTGGAATGTGGAAATAATGCAATGCTCATTTGAAATCAGAACTGGTTCCATGAATACAATATTTACTTAGAGTGAACTCTAATACAGAATAAATGAAATATTTTGGACTTCTAGGTTCGCTTCGCTTACAATTTGATAAAAATTTTGTGATACTTTTCTTGATTTTTTTTTGTATTTCACCTTATAAATTTATCATTGTTAACCAGACTTGGGCTTTCCCACAGTAGCACAGTTAAGATGGACCGCTCAGTGGATACATGACAATATCTTTGCCATGTTACAGAGTAGCTCTAAAACATCACACAGGTTGAATATCTGCTTTCTCTGTGTTTTGAATAACGTGGCCAAACATTTATATGACATCAAAATTGTGAGCCGTCAGCTTAGCATGGCACATTGTAAGCATTCCTCACCGGGCAAATGACATTCAGGATTATGTTATTGTTGAATTAACAGCTATTGTCTCTTGCAGGTCCTCTTTGGAGAAATAATCAGAAACCTCAGTCTCTCAAACACTTCACTATTATGTAATCTAGGCCAAGTACCTCCATAAACGATCCAAGGAAAATGTTAAAGTGATACTGTAGAGCTGATCTTAACAAGCTTCTCTACTGCAAATGAAGGGAACTGCTACTGGCACAGTTGCAGAGATTTTGTCACAGTCCTACACACTCTGTGAATCCTTTCAGTTTCTTAGTGAATCCACACTTCAGTTTTCCTGTGTGTCGGGTTCCTGATATCTTCTTAACATTTTTCACTAATTAAATATTCCAGCTACAGCCACCCTCAAGATCCTGCGGCCGGTCCAATGTAAGATTACCAGTCATATATGCCTGATACCTGCCAAAAGATTATAGCATGGGTCCTCCTTTATGCCAGTAAATTCATTAACTCATTCATTTGGGGCGGCACGATAGCATAGCGGTTAGTGCAATGCTATTACAGTGCCAGCGATCAGGGTTTGATTCCTGTCGCTGTATGTAAGGAATTTGTACATTCTCCCGTGTCTGCGTGGGTTTCCTCTGGGTGCTCTGGTTTCCTCCCACGTTCTAAAGACGTACGGGTAGGTTAATTTGGGGTTTAAAATGGGTGGCGCAGACTCATTGGGCCGGAAGGGCCTGTTACCACGCTGTAAATAAAATAAAATTTAAAAATTCATATTAATATCCAATGTCCAAACAACAGAAACACAGAAATGTATAAAAAAAATACAGGAACAGGAGTAGGCCATTCCTACACCCTCTTTGCCTGTCAACCAGTTTACAATTTATGCCATTACATTACTCCCAATCCCTTGTGCTTTTATTTTGTACACCAACCCTTTATGTTGGACCTTATAAAATGCCTTTTGAAAGTCCTAATACACATTAACTGGTTCTCCCCCATTCACTCAACTTGTTATCTCTTCAAAAAGCTGCAATAGATGTCTTAAATATGATTTCTCTCTAATAATTCCATAATAAATTTCTGTAATCCTCCTAATTCGATCCAAGTGTTCCAATTATTATATTTTTTATAATTGACTCCAGCATTTTGCTTACTATTGATGTTTGGCTAACTAGTCTGTAATTCCATGTTTTTTTTCCTCCTTTGTTAAATAGTGGAGTTACATTTGCTGCCTTTAATATGTAGGAACTGCTCCAGAGTTTAAAGAATTTTGAAACTTGCATCCAGTATCTTCAAGGCCACTTGAGATATAGATTGTCAGATCCTTTGTCTTCAACCTGAAATGTTAACTCTGTTTCTCTTTCTACAGACGCCATCTGACCTGCTGGGTGTTTTCAGCATTTTCTGTTTTTATTTCAGATTTCCATTATCAGCAACGTTTGAGTTTCATTCTCCTCAGCTTGAGTCCCTTGCTGAGTTCAAATGAGGAGGACTGCTGGAGCAGAAATGTATTATGATCCTTGGAATGTCACAATGTACAGAATGTAGATTTCAGGCAGCCTACCTGGAATTCATTGTAAATGTGCCAGCCCTCCCATCCTGTGGATGTGACCTCAATAATCTAATTTACTACTTTCATTAAAATATTAATTACTTAATTAATTAAAGCAACTTCAAAATAAAACAAAACCAAATAGCATTTATCGGAGAAGTGGTGAAAGAATCTGAAGGTCTGACATTTAGATAATTGTGAAGCATCAGCACTCTGGCTTTCCAATAGCTAAACTTTTACATGGTCTGATGAATATGCATCAAATGTGATTAAAACTCAGTAAATATCATCATGTCCGAAATTGAGGGTGTTAGTATGAAAAATTCATCTTCCTGCTGTTTTCAGAAAGGACACTTTCATTCTGAAGGGAGATTCTATATTCTAAAAATGGATGATAATGAAAAATTGGAAGAAAGACAAATCTTTCTCTAATTTCTTTTTCAAAATTTGAGAAATGAATTCCTCATTTCCAATAATGACTAGCAGAGTTTCCAGTCAAATTCACCAACCTATTAATCTCCTAACCAGCATTATAAATCAAAATTACTTTTAGTAAACTATTAAATTTCCAACTCCTGAATTATTTTTCTGCAGCGATCCCATCATCTTGTTTCATAATTCATTATAAATAAATTTTCTAAGAAGTAATATAAACCCCAGGTCTAAATGTAGATAACGAGACACTAAAACTGACATTAGATAAAAAGGAGAGGTTCATAATTGTTGGCAAATTGAAAGGAGTTTAGGGGATTAGGCAGAGTTAATGGGCATGTGTGAGAGAATAGATTACAGAAAAAAAAGTGGAGAAATGAGATTCCTCTGAGAGCTGGAATAGAGCTGATGGTCTGAATGGCCTCCTCCTGTGTCAAAAGAAAGATGATAAACATGAAATTTAATGTGACTAAAAATTGGGAAAAGGTAAAACATAGAATAAGTATGAACATGAAAGACGCATAGAAAGCTGATTTGCAAACATTTGTACAGATATAAAAATAGGAAGAGATAACAAAAAGTAAATATTGGTCTTTTTAGTAGCAGAGATGGAAGAAATTATAATAGGGAACAGAGAATTGGAAGAGCCATGAAATGAATACGTCACAATGGTTTTCATTGTTGAGGACAAGACATGATTTGAAAACTATGTCTCCAGTGAGAATAAAGAATATAAAATTAATATTAAAGAAATCAATGGGACTAAAATCTGGCAGATTAGAGTACGTAACTAGCTATATTTCTACCTAGAGTATGAAATGTTGCTGGAGAAGTTAGTGAATGCATTTGATCTTTCAGAATTTCCATGACGGTGGAAAGGCCCATGGATTGGAAGGTACCAAACATGACTCTGCTTTCAAAGAGACAAAGAAAAAATAGTAAACTACAGTAGGGTAAGTGTAAATGGACATTTAACAGGGCACTGAGAAACTCACAATTGGATTGGTTGGAGCTAACCCAGGTTTTCAGAGGGAAAAGTTGACTAAATTTAAAACCAGCAGGGGAATATTATGCATTTAGATTTTCAAAGTAAGGAGCCAAACAATGTTAGGGCTCAAAGTGTTGGTGACTGCATGAATTTGAAGACTTCTATTTATTTTTTCATTTTTAAAAAATTTTTCAGAATCTGGGCAGCTCTACCTATTGCATTTATTGTCCATACTATTCCTGGTTGATGTGAGATATTGAGGCTCTGGTTAAGAAAAAGACGGAGGCATACATTGCTCATAAGCAACTGGGAACTAGTGAATCTCTTGATGACTACAAGAAGTCCAGGAGTGCACTTAAGAGAGAAGTTAGGAGGGCAAAAAGAGGATGTGAGAAAGATCTGGCAGGCAAGGTGAAGCAAAATCCCAAGAGATTCTATAGGTAAATTAAGAGTAAAAGGGTGGTTAGGAAAAGAATAGGTCCCCTTAACGATCAGCATGGTTGTCTGTGTATAGAACCCAAGGAAGTGGGAGAGATTTTTAATGGATATTTCTCTTCAGTTTTTACTGTGGAGAAAACGATGGAAGCTAAGGAAATGAGAGTAATGAGTGGTGTTGTCTTGACCACATACGGATTAGCAGGGAGGAGATATTGGACGCCTTAAGGTGGATTAAGGGCAGGCATGGTAGTGTAGTGGTTAGTGTAATGCTTTACAGCGTCAGCGACCCGGGTTCAAATCTGACCACTGTCTGTAAGGAGTTTGTATGTTCTCTCCCGTGTCTGCGTGTGTTTCCTCCAGGTGCTTCGGTTTCCTCCCACATTCCAAAGATGTACGGGTTAGGAAGTTGTGGGCATGCTATGTTGGCACCGGAAGTGTGGCGACACTTGCGGGCTGCCCCTAGAATATTCTACGCAAAGATTCATTTCACTGTGTGTTTCGATGTACACGTGACTAATAAAGAAATCTTTTCTTAAATTTCATCCAATACTAATCTACCCGTCTCATATCTTCTGGAGGTCAATTACTATCCATGGTTCACCATGCCGTCAGGTTTTGCATTATCTAGAAATTGTACCCTGTACACCCAAATCCACATCAGTTATATACTTTAAGAAAAGCCGTGATCCTCATATTGAGCACTGGGGAAATTCCACTGTACACTTCCCACCAGTACAAACAACAATAGTTCACTACACTTGCTCTATAACCTGTCATTTGGTCAATTTTCTATCCCTGCTGCTACAACCCCTTTCATTGCATGAGCTTCAGCATTCATGACAAAGCTATTATGCGGCAAAGAGAGAACCATAGAGAATCATAGAACACTACAGCGCAGAAAACAGGCCATTCAGCCCTTCTCGTCTGTGCAGTCACTTTATTCCGCTAGTCCCATTGACCTAATCAAAGTTTGCAAGATTGTATACACCACATCACCTGCATTTCTCTCACTTGACCCTCTGTTACTTAATCCAAAAACTCTTATTGTTAGTGAGATACAATTTGCCTTAGAGAAAGCCAGTATGGATTTCTTAATTCTCCAAGTGACTTCTGGTTTTATTCATGATTATCATTTCTAAACTTTTCCCCACCACTGAGGATAAACTGATAGGTCTGTAGTTATACCTTTTTCTGAACAGGTTCTTAACATCTGAAGTTGTCAGGTCCCTGGGTACCACCCCTGAGCTTGGACACATTCTATAGATCTGCAGGTTCCTCCCTGACATCAACTCAGCAACCCAAGTTTCCATTATACCACCCCTGCAACGATATGTCAGAGGTATTAGAGACAAGGGACAAAATAGGATTGGCATTGGGTCATTGTCGAGATCCTTCACCTGAAATGTCGACTGTCCATTTCCCTCCACAGATGTTGCCTGACTCACTGAGTTCCTCCAGTCCCTTTGTATGTTGCTTCAGATTTCCAACATCTGCAGTCTTTTCTGTCTCCATATAATTGTAGCTCCTGGTGAGCCATCTATATATAAAAATATTTCTTCTTTTGCAAAGTCAGAGTTATTCAATTACTTGTCTCTGATTTCTTTCCTTTGAACTTTCTAAATACGTTTTCATCAGCAACGGGCAGGTTTCTTTTGAGGAAAGATTTGACAGGCCTGGCTGAAATTTAGAATAAATGAGCAGTGAATTGGTTGAAGCATACAAGTTTCTGATGAGTTTTGACAGTGTGAATGTGGAGAGGATGTTTCCTCTTGTGGGAAAATCTAGAAGTAGAAATCACTGTTTAAAATATCACTGTATAAAGTTGAGGTAAAAATATTTGGAGTGGTACTGTTGATCCTTCGCTTAAATTTGAAGACATTTGGAGTCCACTTATCCAATATTTTCACATGATGTAGATCCCCCTTCATTAACTTTTAATTAAGAGGAACGGAGTTGATGACATAATATTGCTTTGTTTCTATTGAGAAATTTTGGCCCAGTTTTATTTTTGTTTTTTTTATTTTTGTTTGCTTAGTTTACATTGTTTATATTTTTTTAATATATTGATTTGGGGTTTCTCTTTCTTTCAACGTATAAAATCTTTTTTTTCCCTTTCTTTTATACTCTCTTCATTAACTAAGAGATCGTTGGACCTTGTTTTTTTTAATATATTTTATTGTATGGTTATCTAAGAATTGAGTGATATCCAGATCTCTTTGCAAGATATGTACAAACTTTGATGCTATATTCCATTTTGTATTGATTTGAAAACTAATAAAGAAAGATCGAAAAAGAAAGAAAAAAGTTGTTTTCCAGATTGGAGGTGAGAGTAGTGTTCCCATGCAAAGACAACTGCTTTTATTTTTAAAATATACTAAAGACTTGCATGTGGATTTGTAGTATAAAATGTAAAAAATGCAAATGGCATGAAGCTAATTTGAGAGGAGGGTAATTAGAGGCAGGATGACATTCTGACAGAATGAGCAAATACAATGAAGTGTCAAATGATGAATTTTGGTACCAAGAACGATTAGCGTAACTTGCATGATTCTAAAGGCCTCTGAGAAGTGTGTGCATTAATTTTGTAAGGTTACTTGTTTTTCTCTTTTGGAGTAAATAAGATTGAGGTGATAGGTTTAGATGAGAATAACTCCCCTCTTTACCCCATGAGTGAACTGTTTGGTGGCAAGGGGATTTAAATTGATCGGTGCAAGATGCAGCAAGAATGTGAGGAAGAATACTGGATGCAAGTCAATTTGAGATTATTGTCATGCACACAATTACAGTAAGGGACAGTACACTGAAAAACTTGCAGCAGCATCACAGGCACATAGGTACAGACAATGCACAGCATATAAATTATACCATACAGTGAAAAAATAGATTGTGCAAACACAAACAGACAATCAAAGCTATGTCTATGGTAGTGCACAAGGTGGTCCGTAGTGCTCCATGCTGAGATAGGTAGGCTTGTGGGTAAAGTAGCTAATTCTGAACCTGGTGGTGGGGGACTTCAGCCATCTTTACTTCCTAGATGTTTACATCTCAAATGACCTGTCCCGGACCCAGCACACTGATGAAATCAGGCAGGAGGTATGCTTGCACCTCTGCTTTCTTGAAAGCATAAAAGAGATATGGCACGTCATCAAATACTCTAACTTCTACAGATGCACTGTTGAAAGTATCCCGACTGGTTGCATCATGGCCTGGTATGGCAATTCCAATGCAAGGAACGCAAGAGACTGCAGAGAGTTGTGTGGACGTAGCCCAGTCCATCAAGGGCACAACCTTTGCTGCTACTGACAGCATCTGCAGGAAGCACTGCTCCAAGCAGGCGGCATCTATCAAGGATTCCCATCATCTGGGTCATGGCATAAGGGAACAGATCAGTGATCTAACCATGCAGTCTTGAGATGCGCCCATTTTAATGATCAGTGAAGAGATGTTGTTAACGATCTGTACAGATTGGGATCTGCCATTGAGGAATCTAAGGTCCAGTTGCACAGGGAGGTACAGAGGCCCATGTCTTAGAGTTTTGTTACAGATTTGGAGGGGATGATGGTGTTGAATGTCAAACTGTAGATGATGAACAGCAGATTAACATATGCATTACTGTTATCCAGATGATTCAGAATTCAGTGGAGAGTGAGTAAAATAGCATTTGCTGTTGACCTTGAGGGAGATCCAGGTCATTTCTGAGACTGGATTCATGCCATAACAAACCACTCAAAACAGTTCTAAGGTGGATGTTCATACTATTGGATGGTAGTTGTTGAGGCAAGTCACCATGCTCTTCTCAAGCAGGTATGCCATCTGGGCCAGATGCTTTATGTGGGTTCACCCTCTTGAAGGGTGCCCTGATGTTGGCCTTGGGGACTGAGATCACAGATGGTCTGGAGCTCTGGGGGCTCATGTAGGAATGTCCTATTCTCCCTTTAAAAGTGTGCATAAAAGGCATTGAGCTCATCCAGAAGTGACTGTGTTGTTGCCACAAGATACCTGTTTCCACTTTTTAGGAAGTGATGGTGTGCAAGCCCTGCCACAACTGTTAAGTGTCCATCTGTCACTCCAGTCCAGAAATGCAGAGAATGGTTATGAGGAAAGAATTTTGAAGTGGGATTGTTCTACATGGAGTCATTGTGGTCTCAACAGACCAGGACACTGCCTCCTATGCTAGAACAATTCTATGGTTCTTATGTAATTATTTCCATTAATAACTTTTGTGCCTAAACAAATAATAGCTCTTTTTCAGTCTAACATCTATCAGCCCTTCTTATGTTCTTTGAAAACCCAGATGTGCAAAATCTAATGTTTTTCCATTATTTAGTAAAGTTGTGATCTTGTAATTCGGTCTAATGTAATTCAATCTCGTCTTCCCTTCTCTTTCAAGATTAACTTGCATAATTTCTGGAACTTGCATTAAACCAAAGGATCTACAGCTTCCTGAATTAGCTATTCCAGCATTGGGGAAGGTTTAGAACAGATTAACATGCTTTGCAAAGGAAGCAAAAAATCATGACTGATGATCCATGCATTATTGTTTGTACTACAACTGGTTAAATACATTAATAACTACTGAACTTTTCAAATGTCATGCATAATTATTTTGTCTATGAAACAACAAATAACACTTTTTTAACTAAAACATGGTTCATTTTCTGCACAGGTCTTTGGAACTTCTTGAGGATGTGAAAAGTTCTTTGTAAACATAGGATTTTCTTTCAAATGCCAAGAAATATGGGAATCTTTAAAGAGTTTTTAAAATCATTTCCTTCCATTTTTTTTGAGGTATCTTTTGTAATAAGATCTAAGGAGTAAGATTTCTCACATTGCAATTTCTTTCATGAAGCAGACTGATCAGATGCTGGAAATTCAAAATAAAACAAAAAGACTGGAAATATGTGAGTTGGGCAGTATCTGTGGTGAAAGAGACAAACCTAAGAGTCAATGGTTTCAGGTCAATAGTCTGAAACTAGGTCCATGCCTCTCTTGTTTTATTTGCTCTCCTCTTGCTTTCTTTACAACTTTTTTTTTGTCTAAACTTTTCCCAGGTTTGGCTGAAAGATCATCAGACTGAAACATCAACTCTGCTGCTTGACTTGAGTATTTCCAGTAACTTCTGTTTTTATTTCCATCTTGTAAGGACTGTAATTCATGAATTCAGTGAGAGGCTGTTTATGAACTATCCAAGTATGGAAGCAAAGTGTGAAACAATACTGCCTGTCAAAGATAACAATCCTAGGCAATTTTCTCCTTTGCAATTGGGTGCAGCACCAAAGTTAGTATCTCTTTGCTGCTCAGATATTTGTGATTTTTAGAATAGTTTTTTTTAAAGAAAAATTCCAATAAAGTACATTAACTGCAACACATTTGTTAAACTGACTGTAAACTTTTAGTATCTGCATACATTTTCAATTTTATATCAACTATTCTAAAGTAGTTACAGAAGTATTTGTCATCTATTTGTTCTCTTCCTCTTTCTAGCAAAAGTGAAAATACTAACAGGCAACTACAACTTAAAAATTGCAAGTGGATAAATAATCTTGGCGTATGAAAAGACATGGTTGAAATCAAGTGTAGGCAGGACATTTGCATTTCTGACGTTATAATAAACAAAATTAGACTGGATTTTAGCTATTTGCTTTTGATTTTAAATTTTGGATCCAACACAAGATAAATTCACTTGCAATTTAACAAAACTTTGCATTGTATAGTTTTCAGTGATTGTAATGTGTCAAAAATAACAGTTTCATTTCCCTACTATTATTAGAAATCTGAAAGAAGTCCTTAATATATGGCGTAATCTTCACTGTGGAGCAATCTCTGATTCTCTCCATTAATTTAGATTACTATTTGTGGCAAAATTTGTATCCCAAAATAGATAAAGATTCCATTCATATTTTAGTTGATGTTTCTGAAGCAACATTAATGGGTGAAGAGAGAATATTCTTTGAGTTGTCGACCGATGATATTAAATGATAGCAAAAGCTATATTTCCTTCTTCGTCTGTGTGTTTTTCTATTTTCCCACTGTTTTGCTGGTATTTCTTTGGCTGATTCCATCTTCCTTTCCTTTAGAGTGATGTCACATTTTTGCATACATTTTTTTTGAAGACCAGTCATTTAATGTCAGGCCTCTGTTACCATTTTCATTCAGCTGTTGACGAGCGTCAACACATTCTTAGCACCTTGTCTGCCAATGGGAAGTGGTTAACCTCTGTTTAGTGCACCTGAACTGTTGACCAATGTCATAGTAGCTAACTTTTCTGATGCAACCAGATAAATCTAGTTAAGAAGCATGATATATCAAAACAAATAAAATGCTGTAAATGCAGTGACTGTTCTAGTTTTATTTTCAATGACACTAAAAGGTGAAGGACAAGTAATACAGGCAATATTGTGGTTTTAAAAACAAAAAAAACCTGTTTGTATTAATAAAGCACATTTTAAGATGAAAAATTAATTCAAACTACATAGTAAAGACAGCCAGAATATGATGCTCGGTTAAAATAAGAAATATTTGGAAAGGTGTTCAAAAATCTACTCGAAAGTAAATTTTAAGGAGGTGGCAGAAGGAGAGTGGTTTCAAAGAGATAATCTTGGAGAATTGAGACCAAAGCATGATTAGTAATAGTGGGAAAAGAAGAATTGACTAAATACTGGTGTCAACGGCACAGTGTCTGATGCTGGATGAGATTATGGAAGTATTGAGAGGTAATCTATACAAGGATTAAATATGCTGATCAGAATTTTAAATTTGACTTTTGAGTGAATTATTGTAAGATAAGATATGATATGGGGGAAAAATTGAGAGATAATACATAAGGGAAAGGTGATCAGGAAGTGTGTTTAGTTTTTGAAATACTAATGATTGCAGGAGTTAAACAACAGATATCAAGTTGTTCAGTTTCCAGTTTAGAAACTGGAAAATAATGCAATGGATCTTTATTTCAATGTAGAAAGAAATATGCATTGCATGATTTATTAGGGCAAATATCCCAGGATCAGAGAAGCAATAACAATAATGCTACTTTGGAAATGGAGACAAAAAATTAACAAAGAGAAACTGAAAGCCAATGTTGATTGAGGGATCATCTTCAAACATGCCCAAGGGGAAAATTATTATTTTTAAAGCATTTTCTTCACATCTGCTGGGAAAAGTGGTTATGTATTACACATCCCTCGTTTCACTTAACATGATGATGGCCTTAACCAAAGAGTTCTTGCATTTTAAAAGTGACAGTAGAGGGAGGCCAATGTATGTCAAAGTCAGAATGGTATGTGACTTCGAGAGGATCTTAAAGATGATTCCATGCACCTTTTAGGTGGTGCATTTCATGAGTATTGGGAGAGATTGAAGACTTCTTGCTGAATTTCTGCAGTTCATCCTGTGGATAGGATAAAATGGAGCCACAATCGGGTGTGAATGTTCAGCTTGGTGAAGGAGAACTTGATTAAAGAGACTGATTTGATCAACGAGGTATTAATTTTCTTATGTTTCAAATCAGATAAATGGATTTTTCTCCTGACTGATATTCAAATGGTTTTGTGAGGCAAGATGCAAGTCGCTTGCTGTAAAAAAAGAATATCCAACCTCAAGCTATACAGTGGTACTTCATGTATTTGTAAAATTTCTGGTCAATGGTGGCTTTCAGAATGTTGATGGTGGAGGACTTGGAGGTGATGGCAGTACTAAATGTCAAGGGCAGATATCTAGGTCATTGGCCTGTAAGTTACTTGTCACTTAACAGCTTGTGGGATGTTATTGGTCTTGCTGAATAGGAACTTTGCTCTGATATCTAAGGACAATGGAAAAATGCTGAAAACATTCAGTGAGTCAGGCGGTATCTATGCAGAGAAGAATAGAGTTAATATTTAATCTTGATCACCTTTTGTCAGAATTGACTGAGAATCATAATGTCATCGAGCTAACAAGTTAACATTTTCTCTCTGCACAGATGTTGTCTGACCTGCTGAAGACTTGCAATGTTTACAGTTTTTATTTCTGATCTCCAGCATTTGGGGTGATTTGTTTTGTAGCTCTATCAGAGAAATTGCAAGTGGAACTGAGTTCAATCATCTGTGAATGGCTCCACTTCTGACCTTAATAGAAGGAATACTATTGATTAAATATTTGAAAGTATTTTAAACCATCTCACTGCCTTGATGAACTCCTAATGAGTAAGGTTGAATGGTTTCCAGTGACTAGTGCTCTTTCTTTGTGCCAGATGTGACTCCTGCCATTGAAGGGTTTTCTTCTTGATCTTGTCAGACCAGTTTTATTCAGGGTCTTCTGAATAACATTTGACCAAATGCTGTCTGGATGGATATCCAGGTCATGTCACCTTTCACCTTGCCTTTGAAAATTCGGCTCTTAATTTTGTGTGGACTATGTCAGTACTTAGATTGGATTTGTGTACTTGGTGAAACCAAAACAAACCATCTTTAGGTAAGTCATTGATATTGGAATTAACAATTCTGGTCATTCCCTGTTGCTACACAACTCACAACTCTCAGTTGCAGTCTGAAAATTTTGTGGTCGTGGTAATGTTTACTGCTTACCCTAAACAATTTGTCCACAAAGATCCAGTGATATCTGTAATGTGGTCATCCTTCCTTCAAGTATTTGTACTATCAACATAAGTTTAAGCCATTGTCGGCATTGCTGCCAGTGATACAATTGAGCACTGGATCTGAAAAGTATTTTTTGTGGTCGAAACCTCACCAACAGATCAAGCTGTACTGACAGAGAAAAACAGCCATTATCACAAATGGATGACTTACAGCAGAAACTGCTAGTTTCGATGCAGACAGAAAGTGAAGCAGGTCTGCAGCCTCTGGATTCAATATCAAATTTAACCACTTAAGGTAACTTGCTTACTGTGTTCTTGAACCAACCATGTCTTTAAGTCATCCATGTATGATATTGGCTCTCTATTAGTACAGCCTGATCTGCTGTTACCAAGGTTTGCTATTACCAATGCATAACACAGTCAAAAAAAAGTGTAATCATTCCTCTAAGTGCCCTCCGTTAACCCATTTGACTTGGTTTCCTCCAATGGCAAATATTCTCTTTAACCCGTCCACAACCTTCAACATTTGATATCTCCACCACTAGCACAGGAGGTACTGCTGGCTATGTTTGAGAAGAGCATGGAAACACTCGCAATTTCTTTCAATCTAATGCCACAAAAATAGATCGTTAGTTATTGGTCTCATGGCCTTTGTTAGGAATTTGCAAATGAGTTAAAGCACAACAGTGACTGCAGTTCAAAAGTACTTCATTATCTGTGAATTGCTTAGAGATACTTAGGCTGGGTTAGAGTTATAACAAAAAAATCTTTAATTTCTATTTCTCACTGCTAGATAGTACACATTTATTCAATATGAGTAAATGGTATTTTTGGTTGATGAGGTAGGCATAAAATCCACCAGATGGCGCCATATCTACACAAGTCCCTGGAGAGGTTAATATAATGCAAAATTGCAAATTATTGACTTGTAACAATGGAATCTGGGATTAATCAGAAATCCACTATTTTCTTGTAGGTGCTCCTATTTTTTTTCAGGGGGGGGGATGTATTTATCATTCAATCTTGTTATTTTAGATTCTGAATGACATGT
>JAUZTB010000107.1:73545408-73558039 GCA_034780895.1 Rhynchobatus australiae | reverse complement strand
CACATAAAAAAATTCTATAAAGCCCGAACTGAGCATTGTAGGGTTGATTTATCTGGATCAGTAACACTTCAGTTGCTAAACCAATCATTGGGAAATGATCTTTTGAATGGGAATGCATTTCAAAATTTTCATTTCCTATCAGTGCAAAAACTATTTTCACTTATGTTATGCATATATGAAACATCTCAAAATTTATTGTTTAATTAATGTCAAGTAAATGTTGGCATAGTCAATTTAACCAACTCCTACTATTTAAAACGTGCAATAAAAAACACACTTACATCTGATAAATCTAATAATCAAATCCAAAAAGAGGTGCTTTTTTTAAAAAACAAAATATAGATCTTATTCCTATAAATTCATTATAACAGCTTTTTCTCTGACAATAAGGTTTGGTAAGAGCAATATTTCTGCCCCAACCAGTAAGACAGGATCCACCTTGCGAATAAAGCAAAACCTATTACAGTAATTCTTGAATTTTTCAAAAAACATTTTCTAGCTCAACAGGGCCTTGGAATTGAATGTCCTGAATTACAAATTTAAATGAATCATTCTGAGTACCTTATTGCAATTTGTCACAAATACCACAGTCCCACACCTACATTGCCATTACTCAGCAAGCTCCAGGATAGCACTACCTAAAAATTCAGTCCCAGTTGCAAATGTGCTATGTAGCAGTGTCAGCATATTGTACTCTGCCTTTGAATGCATTTTGGAAGCAGATGACAACACACTGACACTACTGTTGCCAACTGCCAAAGAAGACCATCTATTCACCAAAACCCAACAAAAATATAGGTAAAGTAACTGGTGGAAAAACAGTTCTTTACATGACATTAAATATCATGTAAGACAATGTGGCAGATACCTTGGAATTTATCTTCCTTTGGTCTTTACATGTTATGTAGTTGTTCCAGGTTGTACTTTAAGGTTAGACATCATCAACTAGATATCTTTTTCTATGTATGAACATATTCTCATTTGCCCAGCATTAAACACTTCCAATGAGAGAAACAAACTGTTGCTGTTGAAGTTCCATGCATCCAAAGAGTGGATCTGAGGTGGCCCAACAAGATGATGGGATTTCCTAAATAAGCTCTGCAGCTCACCATGCCTCTCCTGACATCTGTCAGTATTGATTCTAATCATCTCAGCACTATTACTTACGACTGACCGACTTCCTCAAAGGAAGGAGTAGATCAAGAAAAATAATTGGAGTCTTTGAAGTTTAGTGGTTTCCAAGGTGACACATTCAACAATGAAAGGCCATAATTATTATTGCTTAGAAATAGATGTTCTGAGTAAATGATAGAAAATAGGACAAGTAATCGAGAACCTGATCTGGACTACCCTTCTAATGATTGGTTACCTTTCCTGGCTCAAAGATAGATGGAGGATTTCTTTCTAAATCCATTATTTTGCAAGCCCTAATTCTGAAGATGGTCCCAGCAGGGCAAGCTGCATAACATGTTATTTATAGCACAGAGATAGGTCTATCAATAGGTATTATTGATATTCTATTTTGGAAAGCTGCACTGTTTTAGTTAGTTAATGCAATGATATCTGAGACTCTTTATACCACATCCTTTGCCAGTCTACATCTCAATTCTTTGAACTTGGGCAAGTTTGCACATGATATAGTGAGAAAGAGTACACTTCATTTCAGGCAAACAGAACTCACTGGATTTTCTAGTGAAAGTGCTGGTGGACACTGCATTTACATACTTCCAATCCCCAGCTAATGAAAGTTTGGTGGTGATCTGCTTCACCATCAGCAATGCTCAGTGTTCAGAAATACAAATAAATTATTTTGGAAAGAAACTACTTACGGATGTGAAGTTTGCTTTTGTCTGGGTCTGGTTTTGATTCTGTGCTTCTTGCTCTTGAAACTGTAAACCTGCAAGGTGTTTCTCAAGGGCCTCCCAGTCCATGGTTGGGAGCTGAGGTTCTTCTGTTACAAAAGTCCCTGAAGTGGCCACAACACCACTTGTTATTCGCAATGCCTTTTGCAGCTTTGGAAGAGTCTCATTTCCTTTGCCACGTACTTTAGTTGGTGCTACATTGCCATTTTGCTTAATTTCACCTGGAGTAACAGCAGAAGGAACTGGAGGGATGACTTTTACATCTTGAAACTCCTCTGCTAAACTCCTGCTGGCAGTTTTAACAAAGCCATTGTTCTCTGAGTAGTCACCATACTCATTTTCCCACTCTTCTATCACCTTCTTTTTGTATTCTTGATAATCCTCATCTGCTTCATAGTCCCCCAAAGTGGCAAGATCCAGGCTGGGTGAGGATTTGCACTCAGAACATGGTGTCACTTTGTTGGAGCTTGATTCGGAACTTGTTCGACTACATGAGTCACTTCCCAAATCCATACCATCTTCCCTGTAATCCTGAGGGAAAAAATACAAAGCAATTCAATGGAACATTATTTTTGATTAGCTTTCTACAATATTAAGACGTTCACTTGGACTGGAAAACAGTTTGGGATGGATGGCAGAACAAATTTGCTTCCCCACTCTACAGCAGACATTTCTGAGTCAGTCAATGTGAAGGAGGTGAATTTCCTCAAACTGAACCATTTTTGTAACAGTTTACTGGGGTTTCTATGTTGTTGCCCATTCCGCCCTCCCACCCCCCAAATCACTGTTGCAGCAAATTGCAGATCTCCCGTACAAATATCACCCCTAAATGTAATAAATTACAGATACTGTAAACACCAGTATCAAGCGCTTTTGGATGTAAAATATCATGCTTATGTTTCAAAGCGGAATACAAAGAGTTTATTTTGAACAGTTCACTATTACTTCCACATTTTTCATTCACATCAGCTCCATTGATATTTATATCACTGCTTTATGAAAAAAACATTTAATTTTTGTGAACAGTATGTTTTATCCAGATCTTTGCTTAATCTCTTTACATCTCTGCAAATGATATAACCTTAAAAAGTCTCAAGTTTTAAACAAGTAACATGCATTTATTTTGCAATTATCATTCAAAGACCCCTTGTTACATACTGAGGTACTTTATTTGTTTGGATGGGACATTTGCAACTTTGTTTGCTAATGTGTTTGTTTTACTAATGAAACCTCAGGAGCAATGATGTGCCAAAAAGGAGAACAGTCTTTTGGTTTGTCCCAATCACTCCTGTTCAACATCATTATTCACTTGCACTCAGGCTGTATTGCTGCCAAGAAACCAATGCTGAACAACAGATTTGTCTTTAGCCCCAAAAAGGGACCTTCATTGGAGGATCTTTCCACACTGAATTAATCCAGAAGTATATTTGTTTTTGGGAGGGAAACCAATTATCACAATGTTCAGTTTGCAACATGGAAAAAGCTCCAGCTGACTCTTTTGATGAAAGCATTTGCAAACCCAATAATGAATTAAATACTACATCAATTTAAAAAAATCTGAGAAACAGTATTCATTCTAGGCCATCTAGATCAATTAAGAATTACCAATGCAATGACCTCTACATGTAGGGCAATGGTAGCATTTGTATGAGGAAACTAATTCCACACCACCCCCCCCCCCCAAAGTTTTCCTCCAAGTGACAAGCCATATTAACTTGGACACGTGTCACCTTGCTCACCTGGCCACCGAGGTAAAGATCTGGAATTCCCTATTGCATTGTATCCTCAACCCATTTTAAATGTTTAAATTGACAGTTCAGTATCCTCATTGCAAAGGGCCACTCAGGGGGAGCTATAAATGCTGAACTTGATAGACACACAAATCTCTTGAAGATTATTTCATTTTAAAAATTTCAACTCTCTCCAACTGGTTCATCATAATACATACTGAATCAGAATTATCAATGATTACTGGGTGATGCACCAAATTCGACAATGGGCTTTGATCATTACAACTTCAATTAAAATCCAGAGCAGTCTACTGAGATGCAAGTCTCTTTTTTTCCTACTGGCTGGAAATACTCAATGTAAAAATAAATGCATCTATTCTCTATTTAATTTTTATTCAGTTTTAGCTGTAATCCTACTCAGGAGGTCATAAAATAGCAATATTCAACCTAAGGATGCCATTTCTTTCATTAGTCAAAGCCTGAGCCAGCTCTTGGGGAACAATTTCAATGCAGAATCACACCTATTTAAATGTGTCCAGTGGACCCCTTGAGTTCACGGGAGTTCAATTAAATATTTCAGTCTAGACATCCCCAGCCACACTATCAAAACACTTCAATGTGTGAGGAAAATTTGAATTACAGTCCAGTATGATAAACTAGTTGAATGGCAGCCATCAATCTAAGAATGGATTCCTCCTCTTCTGTGGTCACTCCCCCCCTCTCCTCCCCAGGATTGAAGACTGCAGAATAAATGCAGCCTGAAGGAAGTGCATAACTAATTCATCAAAAATGATTGAAAGCCTTCACTGGAAATTTTTACATGCAGCTGTCTGCTGCCAACACCATTTCTACTTGCTAAAATTTTTAGAATGAAATTAATTTCCTATATGCCCTGCAAAGTTAGGTATTCTTGAGTAAATAAAAACACAAATAAAGAACACCATCAAAACATTTTGTCCACCCGTTTCAAATGAATTTCAGCCACATACTCTATAATTATAAAGATCAAAGTGCCACAGCAATTGCTGTGGTTAATGCTTCACAAATGTGTTATAAACTACTACACAAAACAGCACATGGGGAACTTAGAGACTTGAAATTTATTGCTGGAGAACTGCCCAGAATATGTAACAGCCATTAAAATGTAATGAAGCTGATTGACCTATTTGCACTTCTGACTTTTTCTAGATTTGAACAGGGATAGATTTCATACGTCACAAATACAACCAGGAAATAATGGGAGATTCGCTCAGTATGTTTGCACATCTTATGATGGATCTTTAATTGGGCCAAACAGTTCCCTGCTGAGACTAAAACTGTAGTGTTCAGCCAATCAGAACACCATGGTGTCAAACATTGACAGAGAAATAATTTGTTGGACTATCCCACTGGTAGCAACATATACTTGTATCATAAGTGGTTGTATATTTTATTTTTGCCTGACTGCATCAAAGCACATGAATTATTGGAATAAAACACAAAATATATAAGAAACCCAATAGATCATTGCTTATTTTTGCTTTTTATATAAATTGCTGTTGCAAAGCAATACGCTTTTCCTCGTATGTCACTGCATTGTTCCCTGCACATTCACACAGATGAATGTAATGTACAATGTTGAAAATAAAGCACTGCACATTTTACTTAATTGTTTAGTGAACAATAATTACGTATCACATTTTGCAAATTCCAGTCAAGCAGACAATAATTTAATTTTCATTGCCAGACACATTTCATAATAGATTCACAAATTAAAAAAATCTGTTAACAAGAATTAAACCACCCTTTTGATGAGGAGAAGTGCAAACAGCCTTCACAGCCCAAACCAGAGAAATGCGAAACAAAGCATTTACCCACGCTGGTAAACCCTTTTACAACAGTAACAATAGATACTATTTTAAGATTTTTACAAAAGCAGGTACAATTTATTTCTCTGAACAAACCAACATCTTTTGCGCTTTCTGGAACCAAATCACAATGTGTGAAGTACACTATTTGTTCTGAACTGCCGAAGTCCGTAACTAACAAGATAGTTGGAGGTACGGTTGGGGGCCCCTGCCCCTGGGTTTATAGTCTCGGGCTTTCCTTACGGAATGCGCATCGGCGGCATAGAGCCAGAACTGCCAAAGGAAAAAGACAGCCCCCGACACACATAAACTCCAGGAAGTTGGTGTTCTCGATTATTTATCTTCCTAGCTGTTTAAAACTGTTAACTCAACATCTTTATTTTGTACAAAAGGACGAGGAGGGAGAGTTCCAGCATCTAACCCCGGGAAACGAGCGGCTGCGGTGGCCCTGAACCAGCTCCTCCGCTCCACAGAAGCCCGCCGAGTGGCGGCCGCTCCGGCTCCAGCAACACGGCGGCAAGAAAACCCATCTCACCTCCCGAAACTCTCAGCGGAAAGGGAAACTTCACTGAGCCGGAGCCGCTGACCGCGGGAATCAGCCCATTCCTCGTGTTAGCAGCAAGCGGCCGGGGATTAAGAAGAAAGAGGAGCGGAACTGCTTTAATCTCAGTGCCACCATCCTCTTAAAAGGGAAATGACTCTGGTTCTCCTCGCCGAACAGAGTCGCGCTTTTTTTCCTTTAAAAAGATCTATAGACATTGATAGCTTTTACTGAAAACTTTAATGTATAAATTCTACGGCTGATTTATTCCTATTGAAATGCACTGTGTAGTCAATGAGGTGTGTGTCTGTGTGAGAGAGAGAGAGAGAGACCCTCCTCCGGCTGATCATACCGCAATAAAGCTCAAAATAACCGAAGCCTACCTGAAAATAAGAACGACACTTTACCAGAATCAGACGTGAACAAGGATGACAAGTGTAATTTTTTTAGAAAGTAAATTCACTGTTTCCCTTTTAACGCAACATTTTGACGTCAGCCGACAAATATGTGGGTTTTAAAATGAGTTGTGGCAGGTGGGGCCGGGCTGTGGCCGGGTTCATTGCCCGGCGCTGACTCACAGCCCACTGTCCAGCCCTGCCCAGAGCCGATGAGACAGTGGCAGACTCTGACCGGGCGGTGGGTAGCCGGCAGCAGAGGGCAAGTGTAGCGCAAAACTGCTCGGGGTGCAGAGGTGCTTCAGATCTCTACTGCAATAGTTAAATACAATAGGATCTTTTCACTAAAGTTATCGCCATTTTACGTGTTATTTTATCCTGGATATTAACTACAGGATTCAATTGTAAATATACAACATCCCATCTCAATGCAATTTGCTCCCAATTCAAAGCCTTTACCGGTACATTACTGCGCAATGGATGTGTAGAAATTGATATGGTACTGGCCGGACGTGTTAATCTCTAGCTACAATTTGAAATCGAGCATTAGATGGAAATAGAACAGAACTTGCGGAGATTCTCTCCACTGTAATCTCATTACAAACACAATTAACGGTGCAAAACATAAAGTATCCCCACAATCGCAGCTGCCTCCTCCTAACTGTCAGTACTTACAGTCATTTTCTGGACCAAAATTTCCCATCAAGTCATTGTCCAGCAGCGGTCACAATTTTCTTAGGCGGTTGTCCATACAAATATTCCTTCCCGTTCGTGCACAACCCGCTCCTCCAGAAACTGAGTTCAAAAATAGACTTAATTCACTCAGCACGAAACGGCCAGCTCAAGTCTTGTGGCAGCGGCGAAGTAAGAGCAGCGAATACACTTCCAGTGATGAATGTCACTGAGACCTCCGCTGAACAGTCTGCGCGCTGTGATGGTGCAGTATCGGTTGTATCCTCCCAAACTGAACCAAGGAGCTTCCCCCCTCTCGTCGCCCGGCTTTCTTTTCAAGCATCGACCTTGTATGAAAACGCCTGTCTCATCTGAATAATTCATGAAAGTTGTTTTGAGTGCTTCTCGTTTCCGCGCGCGTTTTAAATCATTCATTACATGTTCATGTTCGTCTTTTACTTATTTTTTTAAGAAGAGCATTACCCGTTATGCGAGTAAACCTCCATATTTACACTGGAGGAGACGGTGTAAAACCAGCGAAACACCTACCGCCCGTGCACACCTGGATTTACGAGTTTAAGTTGGATGGAAAACGATCACATTTGAAGAAGCTTTTAAAAGCTCGCTGATCCGCAATTGCTTGCCAGCATTGCGTATCTGTCAGATATTGCGTTTTGATTCTAGTGCCAGTTTAAAAGTGCAATTTCATCCAGGCGCATTCCAAGTCCAAGAATGTGAGAAGAAGAGAATGGAAGATTCTCTGATTTTATTTCAGATCTGTTGAGTTGCAGCCCCGCATGTTTGTGAAATAAACCTCGGGTTTGCTGCATTACAAGCCCGGAATCCGCTGTCCTACTGCTGTAATGTCAGAGGCGCGGAGCGACGAACAGTGCAGCCTCTGGTGGGGCTCTGGTGGGAGGCAGCGTCAGCGCCTCAGCCAGCCCCGCCCCGTCAGGAAGAATTAAATAGTTTCCATGACAACTGAATCCCAAGACTGCAACTCCGTTTTCCATCAGCTTCATTTTCTGTCAGCCCCTCGGGTCCTTATAGTTTATTCTTTTACAAAGGCGACACGTATTAATTCAAAATCAGATGAAAAGTAGCTTGTAAACGGGAGGCTAATGTACCTTGAAATCCAACTGTTTGCTTATGAATATATGTAATACAAAACTCTTAAAACTCTGCAATATTTTTCTATTAGCCCGGTGAAATTCGGTCAGTGATAACCCCCCTGGATTGTGCTAGTTAATCTTTGCTCTAATTTTCACGTCTCATTTACGGTCACAATTTAATCCCCCGCCCCCTTGATTCATACCGTTTACTCTGATCCGGTCTGCACTGGAAATATCACAGCAGACATTTCAGGAACTGAAGTACCGACGAGAGAGGATTGTTTTATTTTAGAAGTATCTTTCGAACGAGTTACTTTTCACAGAGTATCAAACATGGATACAATTATAACTTTCATGGACACAACCTTATCACAGTTTGAGTGTGAGAATTTTGAACTATTGTTGATCTGTTTCAGTGTTGACATTAAGTAACTTGCCCCATTCCCAGTGGAGGAATTAGTCTATTTGGGAGAGTACGTGAAGTTGTTTGAAAACAAAAGAATGAATACTAATAAAAAATACAATGTTAAATTACAGGAAATCTGGGGAGAAAACATGAAAATAATACCTGGGTTTGATCTTACAGATATGTATTTCTGGCGAGGGGTGGTGGGTGCGGTGTGGAGATGGGCTTATCCATAGACTGCTTTGATCAGTTAGCAACCCACCATCATTTCCTGACATCCACAGCCAGCAACAAAATTCATTGCACAGCACACAGTCCTACATACAGCCCCACACAGTTACAGAAAAAAAGCCTGAAGGATAAAGGAAGGGAAGAAGCAAACACTTAATAAGCAGCAGACAAAGATCCTCAAAAGAAAGCAGGTGCTTGAAGTTACCATTTTTATTTGACCTGCATTGATGGGAAATCCTTCGGGAAAAAGGTATGAGAATGGTTAAACATTTCAGTGACTACTGCGGTTAATATAAACTTGCAAAAAAATTCAAAATGCTAATTTTAATACAAATTATTGAAGTAGCACTTGGCATCCGTATTTCTCACTAATTATAAAACAACTTTGAGAAAAGGGAAAATTTGCTACAGAACAGACAAGGTTTTGAGATAGTACAATCCTACATGAAATATGATCAATGAAAGACAGTTTTATGACTTGCGAAAAAAGCAAGAGGAATTATTGACAATTTTGCAACATTTTAAGGACTCATGTAAAACCTGCTAATTTAGTGAACTGGATAAATAATTATAAAGGATAGAATGGTGGTTTAGTCAGTGACTTCTGAAGAAAGGCTGTTTTGTGAGCAAGATGCAACCCAACAAAATGCAATGCAAGAGAGAAAAGCATCAAAGACAACACAGGGACAAGCAAATGAATTGTGAAGTAATGGGATGCAGACCATTCAGGCAATGGAGAGGAAACAATTCCAATGAAAGATCTGAAATGCCGTCCATCAAACATAAAGGAAATAGAAAAAATAATGTTGATGATCTGAAGTACAATTTAGGCCCAAAATTTTCCAGCATTTGGTATAAGTTGTGATTATGAGATGCTTTGAAACCATTATTGAAATCACTGAATGAAGTAAATCATGTGCATGTTATGGAAGGATAGTTCCTTTAGGAATTTTATGCCAATATAATGGGTTCTGAATCAGAATCAGGTTTATTATAACTGACATATGTTGTGAGATTTGTTGTTTTGTGGAAGCAAGACATAAAAATTACAATGTTACAAAAATAAACAAGTAGTTTAAAAGAGGAATAACGAGGTCGTGCTCATGGGTTCATGGACTGTGCAGAAATCTGATGGCAGAGGGGAAGAAGCTGTTCCTAAAATGTTGGCTATGGGTCTTCAAGCTCCTGTACCTCCTCCCTGATGGTAGTAATGCAAAGAGGGCATGTCAAAGATGGTGAGGGTCCTTAATGATAGATGCCACCTTCTTAAGGCACCACCTCTTGAAGATGTCCTTGATGGTGGGGAGGTTTGTGCCCATGATGGAACTGACTGAGTCTACAATATTCTGCAGCCTCTTTCAATCCAGTGCATTGGAGCCTCCATACCAGGTGGTGATGCAACCAGTCAGAATACTCTCCACCATACAGCTGGAGAAATTTGCAAAAGAGTTTGGTGACATACCAAATCTCCTCAAACTCCTAATGAAGTAGAGCCACTGGCTTGCATTCTTAGTGATTGCATCAATGTGTTGGGCCCAAGATAGATCATCTGAAATTTGACACCCAGGAACTTGAAGCTACTCACCCCTTCCACTGCTGACTCCTCAATGAGGACTGGTGTGTGTTCTCCCAACTTCTCCTTCTGGAAGTCCACAATCAATTCCTTGGTCTTGCTAATGTTAAGTGAGTGGTTGTTATTGTGACACCACTCAACCAGCAATCTATCTCACTCCTGTATGTAAATTTAAGCTCACAAGAAGACTGTGAATGGCACTGATGCACAAAATGGCACAAATGAATGCCACATCTCAGAAAGATTGTACAAAAGTATGGAATTGGCCTAAATTTCAAAATGCCAGTACAAGACTCAGACTAAACAATCATGAAAAGAATTGTACAGATACTGAAACAGTGATGAACAGTAACCACCCAAAGCAAGAAGTACTGTTAGCTTTATTGGAGAATTAAAAGTATTAGCTTGTTAGAATGGATGACTTGAAAGTCATTAAGAAAAAAATTATAAAGCATTGAAATGGGAGAAACCATTGGATCAAAAGGCAGTGGATATTCAGTAATGCCTGGCAGTTCTGTGGACAAGAACTAGTGATATCTCTCTCATGGGTCAACTCATCTCTGACTTCAGTGTCTGCTCATCAGAGGTGAGGTGTAGGTTAGATAATGAGACATCTGAACCTCCACTCTGGTACTGGATTCATCACTGGGTCCAAATTTACTCAGGTGAGGAACCAGATGCATTAACCAGCTTAACACCAGCTATGACATTTGGACAGGACCAAAACAAAGCACAAGAAAATAGAAGCAAAAGTAGAAACCTAGAAGACCTCTCAAATCTGCCCTGACATTCAATAATGATCATTGGCTGATCGACCCTAGGCCTCACTTCTGTAATCCGAGGGTTAAAAGCAGATCTTTTCACTTAAAATGGAGTTGTCCACTCACAGTCCTCCTAATGAACAGGCATGTTGGGAACATAAGTAAAACATAAGGTCTTGATTCATGGTGTCCATGAGGCCTTGACCTGCAGATGTAAGACATAAATGAAAGTGATATGATAAGATAAACTTGTTTTTTGGAGATGAGTGAGATTGGGTTGGTTGACAATGTAAAGACTTGCCTATCATTAAGAAAAATAACTAGTTTTAGAGTTATAACTGATGAGAAAAGAAGTAGAGTTATAACTGACTAGGAGAGTGGTGGATGCCTGGAATGGGTGGTGGAGGCAAACTCATTGGGGGCTTTCAAGAAGGGCTTGGATGGGCACATGAATGAGAGGAAAATAGAGGGATATGAGCATTCTGTAGGCAGGAGGAAATAGCTATATTGGCAAAACATTGTGAGCCAAAGGGCCTGTTCTTTGCTGTACTGTTCTAACTTCTAAGCACGGGCTCTTTGATTATACAAGTAGTGAGCAAGCTCATCGGACTTCTCCTCGGACTGGAATCACAATTGGTGCCAAGGACCTCCAGGCCAGATGTCATAAAAGCAGAGTCCTTGACGTTCAGAAGGGCATGAGATTTTATTGACTGGCAATGGGTCATGAGGCCTAGTCACCCCATCATCCCCAAAATGCCTTGATGGTCTAAAAATAGCTTGCTATTGTTAACTGTTTCCAAATTCAGATATTTAAAAACAGTTCACATTTATTTTAATACTTAAGTTAATTCATGTTTAAAGAAATAAAAAATGTACTTAAAATACCTTACTACTTCAAAATAATCTTAAAAAAACAAATATATAAAAGTACTCTCTTGCAATTAATTTTAATTGAATTCAGTGAGTTTAGATGATTGAAGAAATGTATAAGATCCTAAGGGGGCAATGATAGGGTAGAAGTCAAGGTATTTCCACCAGTGGGAGAATCTCAAAGGAGGGGCAGTTTTGAGATAAAGGGTCTGTCATTTAACCCAGAGTCACGTAGAAATTTCTTCCTGCAGAGAGTTGGGGAGGCTAGCTCATTAGAAGTATTCAAAGTGGAGGTAGATAATTTTTTGCAAAGATTAATAGATGAGGGCTATGGGGGTCTGACACGAGAAGAAGTTGTAAAGGAAAATGAGCAGGTTTTTGAGGATTTGGATCAATGAGGGAAAAAGAACACTTCAAGGGTGCAATATGGTATTTTATTAAAAATTAACAAAACAATAAGTTTAAGATACAGTATAAAAATCAATAAAATCTCATTCAATTGAATTCAATTAAAATTAATTGCAAGAGAGTACTTTTATATATTTGTTTTTTTTAAGATTATTTTGAAATAGTAAGGTATTTTAAGTAAATTTTTTATTTATTTAAACATGAATTAACTTAAGTATTAAAA
>JAUZTB010000107.1:71847256-71858336 GCA_034780895.1 Rhynchobatus australiae | reverse complement strand
AGTGTGTAGACATACAGGGCCAAGTTGAATTGACAGCTGGCACTGGCTGGATCATGCATAGAGAATACCTTGAAATAGATTCTAGTAAAACTGGTCACCTGTAAGAGAGGAGGCAAAAGGAGGGTGGACAAGTGGAAACAGCCTTACCTCAGTTTTGACTCTGACTTTTCACTCATCTTCTTTGGTTGACTATTGTCCAACTCTGGCTTAATTTGGATCTTTCCTCTTCTCGATATTGGTTCACAGTTGAATTTATCCAAAATGGTAAGCTGTCTAAGAGCAGTAAAAATTATTCACATACATTTCCGCTCTGTTTGATACCTGCAGTTACTTTACCAGAATGGTTTACAAAATATGAATTTTGAGGAACTTGAACAAGAGCACTGATAGAAACATAAGTTTGCAATTGAAAAGCAAACATTCACACTGGAAATATGAAACTAAAATAGAAAATGAAGGAAAGTTGTATTGTGATAAGAGTTTCAGGCTGATGTAATTGCAATCTGAAAGTCTGTAGCTTCATGACTTGGTTTATCTCTCTCCCTCACCCATTATTATCAAGCCAAAAGACGATATCCCTGATTCAATGAGGAGTCCAGAAAGTATGATGGGAGCAGTATCAGGTATACCCAAAAAATGAGGTGCCAACCTGATGAAGTTACAACACAAGATTAAGGTGGATAAATGCCCAGAGCCTGATGGTATGTATCCCAGAATATTGAAAGCAGCAAGTGAGGAGATTGCTGGGGCTTTAACAAGGACTAGCAACAGGCGAGGTCCCAGAGAACTGGAGAGTAGTATATCTTGTGCCTTTGTTCAAGAAGGGAAATAGGGATAATCCAGGTAATTATAGGCCAGTGATCCTCATGTCAGTGGTGGGGAAGCAATTGGAGAGGATACTGGGGGAAAGGACTTGTGCATATTTGGAAAGGCATGGCTTGCTTAGGGACAGTCAGCATGACTTTGTGAGGGGCAGGTCATGCCTTACAAACTTGATTGAGTTTTTTGAGGAGGTGACAAAGGTGCTTGATGAGGGTAAGGCAGTGGACATTTTCTACATGGACTTTAGTAAGGCATTTGACAAGGTCCTCATGGTAGATTTATTCAGAAGATAAAGACGCATGGGATCCAGGGTAAATTGCAAGTTTGGATTCAGAACTGGCTTGCTTCTAGAAGACAGTTGAGGTGGAAGGCTGTTATTCTGGCTAGAGGTCCATGACCGGTGGTGTTCCACAAGGATCAGTGTTGGGACCTCTATTGTTCGTGATTATATATCAATGAGTTGGATGAAAATGTAGATGGGTGGATTAACAAGTTTGCAGATGACACCAAAATTGGTGGAGTTGTGGACAGTATGAAGGACAATCAAAGAATATAGCAGGATATAGTTCAGTTACAGATCTGGACAGAGAAATGGCAAATGTAGTTTAATTTGGGCAAGTATAAGGTGTTGCCCTTTGGGAGGCAAAATGAAAGGAGAAAGTATACAGGTAACGGTAGGCCCCTTAATAGCATCAAAGTACAGAGGGATCTTGGGGTCCAAGTCCATAGTTCACTGAAAATATTAAAGCATTTTTCTGAGAGTTCCCCTGTCACACAAGCCAGTCTTCAATGAATTTGATTGATTGCATATATTACAAATGGCTGATTACTAGATACAGGAAAGGTTGTGGAACCAGAAAATATCCCGGTTGTAGTACTGAAGACATGTGCTCCACTGGTTAGAAATGTCTTCACATAAAGGAAGACAAAATAAAAATAGAAGGTGCTGAAAATACTTAGTTGGTCAGGATGCATATGTAGAGAGAGAAGCCCAGTTAACTTTCCATTAAGCTATGGTTGTTAGAGATCAATTGTCCAACACCAGCACTTGGAGAAATAACCTCAAGTACTCCCTGCTGATGAGCACTCCCATCTCCTCAGTATTTAGTGAAAGAGAAAATCATGGTTACTCAAGAGATAAGGGAAACAAGTGGAGATGTTTTGGAGAAATTCATATTACCAGGAATGAGGTATTTGCAGCCTTACAGTGCATTAAGGTAGATAAATACCCAGGGCCTGACTATCCTTGGACTTTGTGGAAGACTCGAGAAGAAATTGGAGGCCCTTGAAGAGATATTTGCTTCATTGTTCAGAACACTGGAAGGAGGCTAATATTGTGCTATTGTTTAAGAAGGTAGCAAGGACAAGCGAAAGAATTACAGGCCGATCAGCCTGACATCAGTGGTGGGGAAGTTACTAGAGGGAATTAAGGGACAGGATCTACTAGCATTTGGATAGACAATGTCTGATTAGGATGACTTTGTGCGTGAAAAGTCATGCTTGATGAATCTTTTACAGTTGTTTGAAGAAGTAACCAAAAGGGTAAATGAGAGTAGGGCAGTGGATGTCATCTATTTGGACATTGGTAAGGCCTTCGACAAGGTCCCACATTGTAGACCGGTCTGGAAGGTTAGGTCCTATGAAATCCAGGGAGGGCTAGTTAGGTAGATTCAAAATTGGCTTGGAGGTAGGAAGTAGAGCTTGGTGGTTGAAGGTTGTTTCTCGGAATCGAGGCCAGTGACTAGTGGTGTGACACAAGGTTCAGTGTTGGGACCCTTGTTATTTGTTATTTATATAAATGATTTGGATGTGAATGCACAAGGCTTGATCAGTAAGTTTGTGGATAACACAAAATTAGGAGGTGTTGTTGATTGTGAAGAACATTATCATAGGTTACAGGGAGATTTTGATCAGATAGGGAAGTGGGCGAGGGAGTAGCAAATGATTTCAATACAGATAAATGTGAGGTGATGCATTTTGCAAAGTCAAACTGGTGTAGTACTTATACTATGAATGGTAGAGGACTTGGGAGTGTAATGGAACAGAGGGACCTAGGAGTACAAGTGCATAGTCTGTTGAAAGTGGCATTACAGATAGACAGGGTGCTGAAAAAGGTGTTTAGCATGCTGGCCTTCATCAGTCAGGGCATTAAGTACAGGAGTTGGGGACATTATGTTGCAGTTGTATAAGTTGTTGGTGAGGCCACACTTGGAGTACAGTGTACAGTTTTGGTCACCCTGTTATAGGAAGGATGTGGTTAAACTGGAAAGAGTGCAGAAAAGATTTATGAGGATGTTGCCAGGACCAGAGGGCCTGAGTTACAGGGAGAGGTTGGCCAGGCTGGGTCTCTGTTCCTTGGAGCCTAGGAGAATGAGGGGTGATTTTATGGAGGTTTATAAAATAATGAGGGGCATAGATAAGGTGGATGGTAGCAGTCTTTTCCCTAGGGTAGGGGAGTCCAAAACTAGGGGGACTGTGTGGTTTAGGGTTAGAAGGGAAAGATATAAAAGGGACTTGAGGGGCAATTTTTTTTTAAACACACGAGGGTGGTGAGTATATGGAATGAGCTGCCAGAGGAAGTGGTTGAGGCAAGTACAATTACAATGTTTGAAAGACAGTTGGACAGATTCATGGATGGGCAAGTTTTAGAGGGATAGGGGCTGAATGAAAGCAAATGCTTAGGTAGGAACCTCAGTTCGCAAGGACGAGTCAGGCCAGAGGGTGTGTTCTGTGTTGTACAACTCTGTGACGCTATGAAAATGCACAGAATAAAAATCCAGTTTTGTGACAAATCAGGTTTCCACAGTGCCTATTGGGATCTCCTGGGCCCTTTACAAAGATGTGCCACTTTAAATCTTAGGAACTGAGAATTCTCCTTGTCATGTACCCTCAACATATACATTTCTAGTTTTTAGCAGCAATCTTTTCAGAATTAATTTAAATTTATTGTAAAGTTAAAAATACAATGTAGTAGTAGTTGTGTAACAATAATATGGAACCTACCTAATAATTTGCAGGCCTCCTCTACCACCCGCATTGTATTGTCATCGGAATAAACCTTAAAATTCATGAAAGTGTCTGGCACTCCAGCTGCTATTCTATAGAGAGATGAATGTTAATTTGAAAATAAAGTCACAATACTTCAGTTTCTTAATTACTGTCATCCCTGTTAATGCTGCCTAAGGAAGATGAAGATATCATAGCTGTATTTTGAAAGGTTGACAAGTGACTTTACTAGTAGTCTGTTACCAGTTACACACAATCGCACAGGCCACTGAATAGCGCCACCTGCTGAAATATTAAACTTTCCCACTGAACCATTCACACAAGTTACCAATAGGCGGGCCATACAATCTGAAGTTGCAGGGGTGAATTTGCCGAACTAACGATATTCGTAGCTGTTAATTAATAGGCTAAATATATTAAAAAGTCAGTTTTGTCTTTACATTAATCAGAACCATTCAAATATACTACTTATGTTAAACCGAAGACGTGATATCGGCTTACTTTGAAGATGTATGTGGGACAACTTGCGTGAAATGTTTGTCTTGTTTTAAGCTAACATAAAACTGCTGTAGTATCCATTAAGTGTAAGAAAAAATAGTCAAAGCTTCATCTATACATTCCAAATATCGGCTACAGTTGTACTCTTAATAGGTTCTAGCGTTATAGACCTTCTGAGCTCAAAGAATTTCCTGCGCCTGCAAATTACAGTTTATGTAGCTATTCACAAACTACGAACAGAAATCTGTTGAACAGATCATACTTTCATTGATTCTGTTTACGTTGATCAATGCTTTATTTCTAACCAATAAAGGCATTGATGGTAAGTTTGACTTTAATCATCAACACGTCTGAGGCACTCATTGCCCTGATATTTAGAAAAAAACAATGCTATTGTTTATTTCGAATATTATTTACATGCTAATATAGTAGTTGGACAATACTTGTGGTTATATTTTGGTTAGGGTAAGAAAAAATGTCTAATTATGAAGAATCAGTGTCAGATATTACCTCAATTTCTCCCATGTTTCTTCTCCAAATGTTTCTATGATCAAAGACTTCAAACATGTGTTAATAAATCCATACTATGAAAAGAAAGCAGATAAGTCAAAATATCGCTTAAGCTATTTAAACATTAAAACATTTTTTTAACATTTGCATTGGTTAAGATGACTATATTTCAAAGGGGGGGATCAGATTTTAAATGTTCCTTTGTATCATCATTTTCATATAAGAAGCTACAACCCTTCAACCCCCTTTACTCACGCGACTGATTCACCGTGGTCAGCATCCTATTTCCTCTTGTCAAATATATCAAAATGTGAACCTCCCTCGTCACTATTTTTGTGTATTCAAAAGTCGAAAAGCTTTAGATTCACACTGGAACGCGAAATATATATTTATCGCATATTTCTGTTATCTGCATTTGTCTTCAAACTGGTATTTATATCATGCGATTTTCCATCAGAAAGTTCCTGCCCGAAAGAAAATTAATTTTCAATTTATCTTTCCTCTGCTCGCCATTTTATGATGCACTTTCCAAGCACTTGCCCTGTTTAATCTTATTCTGGAACACAAACGAATGAAGAATTTGAATTCGCAGCATCTCTTATGAGTGCCAAGATGTTCTACCCTACGGTGTGATATGTGTTATTCTTTCCACAGCAATGTACCCCAGCATCTAACAACGAACTAATATCCATCGCACGCAAAATGTTGCAATGTGGCCTATATATCTGCAGACGTAATATATTTACATACTTTGAAGAACAGCCGCCCATCCCGCGTACCAGCAAGGTCACGGAAGTATTATTTTACGATAGAACCGTTCTTACAATTCCAACAAATAAGAAATAAGTAACCACTCACCCAGTGGTTGACAATTAACGAGCGAATTCATTGTCCGGACGCTTATCGTCCAGTGAAATCTATGAGCTTTCAATGTATCTCTCACTGTAAACACTTACCATCTTCAACCAAGAGACCAGGGTTCAAGTCCATCCAGTTGGTGACTTGTCGGACAAAGAGGCATTGAGTTGGCGGCACGCTAACTACTTCCCTTGAAACTCACATCGCGTCGGTAATTTCTGGTGCAATTGGCGGCAGTTTCCAGCAGCCCTCCCTCTGCCACAATCGAACCGCCAAACGGCGACAGACGCAGCCGACCGTTGGATTTTCCGATCGCCGTTGCCCGCTTTGCACTTGCCGGCGGCGAGTTTCCGTGGGCTTTTGCACCAGCCCTTCGCGGCGCCCTCCACAGTGCATCTGCGGCGTGAGTGAAGCGGGCAAGGAGACCATCTGCGTCCTCGGCCAATCAGAACGGAGAGCTGTTCAAGGCGCCGCTGAGTGGGAAGCAAGTGTCAGAATACTGTACTGAATTCAATTTCAAACCAAGTGCAGCAGGCAAGAGCGGAAGGGCAACGAGATCGAGACAAAGAGGAATAACAGAGGCAGGAAGAAACCGTTGAATCCATGTATTACTTTAGTCTTCAGCTAGGATTAAAGTGTTTAAAAGGCATTTGGACAGGTACTTAGAAAGGAGAGGAATAGGGGCCCAATCGGGCAAATAGGATTAGTGGAGGTAGGCATCACTGTCAGCATGGATGATGTGGGCCGGAAGGGCCTTTTACTGTGCTGTACAATTCTATGATAAAGCCTGGGTGGCTGAGGAGTCAGTTTGCAAAAGAATGGCACAAATTTAGATATTAAGCTAATTTTATAAATGTATTTGCACTGGAACGTACAAAACCTAACTTTTTCAGATGTGTTTGTTACTGCAGCGATGTGGAGGTGTGCCGAGGAATCAAATTTGACTGCTTGTGGAGGGGCACTTTAACATTTACATATTATTTACGTGTGGATAAGGTATGTACTTAATTTGCACACTTGTTATTGTCTCGGCTAAACTCCTTGCTACCCTTCCTTTCCCGCACACATTCCCAATCTAATAGATACATACAGAAACTACACACATTTAACGTAGAGTCTCTTGACAAGTATCACATCTTCTGACAAAGATAGTCACTTGTACAGCAGTTTCAGAACATCTGTGTTTAACTCGGTGTTGCATGCACTAGAATTCAATGCCCAATACTTGTGTTTATAGTGATGTGCATTTCTAGCTCCGTTACCTCTAATGTAAACTCAGGCCTACCGCATAATCTTTTCACAGTTACCCATTGACATTTAGCTTGTGTTCACCATGACAACAACACAGGAACAATTAATGCCCACACATAACAATATAAATGAAGAAATCAAGAAATTCTTTATCTGAGAGCCTTGTTCCTCCAAAACCATCAATTGAGGATGATTGCAGGACCACTCCTGAAAGTGTGCATTACATACATACAAACTGGAAGCTTGCATACAAACCTGGATAGCCTAATTGTGTTTAATTCATTGGGGGAGTGCCCCTCTGCCCACTAGTACCTCACTGCCACTCCCAGCTGTCCAATATATGCAGCATAAATTTCCTCTTTATCCCAGAGAGGGAAATTAAACTTGACAGAACAAGTTAAGACTTACCTGTTTTAGTTTAAAAGCTGACTTAACAGTGTGGCAAATCTTACTGCCAAATAACCATTCTAATGCTGAAAGTTATCTTTTTATCTATTTCATTCTTGAGCCCATATGCCTACTTTCTATACCTGATCAGATATTGGATTCTATAGCTCAGATTTTGTGGTACAACTAATAGCAGGGTCATTGATTCTCACCATTATTTCACAGTAAATCAGTTAGTAGTTTCCAATGTCTACATATTCACAGTTAAATATGAAAGTTAGGAAGTTGCATCCTGAGTTGCCCTGTTCCTCTACTGGGACTTCGCAGAGAGATTCACCATTCACACACGAGAAGAGTGTAAGGCTATGGTACTTCTACTAATTATGTGAGGGAAGGTCTGTTAAAATGTAACAAACTTTTAACACCATGATGAGGCTCAATTGGTTCCAAACATCCTATCTGGTATCAAAAATCTACCTTTATAAATGTGAGGTCTCATTCCTTCAGACTAAAATTGATGTTAGAGTTGTTAAAAAAAAACAAATTATTTTTTTCTTCCTGGCTTCCTTGTCAGTTAATCTTAGGCTTTTATTTCCTTCTCTTTTTACATTTTCTTTACAGGATTTAACATGGATTAAACATTTTAACTGGCAGCTATTCATCAGGACAGTATGCCTCAATAAGGATGTATTAATCTGATTGCTTAAAGAAACATGCCAGTGATTTCTCTATTCACACAGGTCCCAGATTCGCAGTAGAGGGCATTGTGCTGAAATGGCTGTTCAGTGAACTTAAGATGCAGTACAAAAGCCCGGTAAATGGCCCGAATCAAACTTAACCTTTGGCTGGCTGTTCCACAGCAGACTGCTGGTTATGGCCTCACCATGGTTAGCCTGGCTTCCAGAAATGCAGAATCAGAGATGAAATGGAGGTCGGATGCCGGCATATTTGAACATCTGCACAGCTGCTGGTTTCAGCCTGAGTTAAGTGGCAGAGCTCTAACATGTTGAGCTGAGGGGCCATGCTCATTTCATCTGGCCCTTCAACTTTACACCAGCCATGGCTGGCAGGTGAATGGGTTCATGGGCTTTGAATAAAATGGAAATGCAGGTACAGGGTTTGTTTTTCTTTATGTTACTTTATCTTAATGGTCTTAATTAATTTCTGGTACATTACAATTTTTAATTTTATTTATTAATTTTTTAGAATTTTTAATTATTAAAGATTATTTGAACTATTTCTAAGTGTCTCTGATTATCAAAGACATTGGGCCAGATCATACACATCCCAGCCTGTCCCTCATATTTGCTGTGCACAATGGTCCTGTGGTTGTGCTAGGTCTTTGTAGACACACAGCTCCCAACACATTGTTAGCAGCAATGCTGCAGCCCTTCTGCAAGGTGCAGCAGACCCTATACTCCATCTAAGCCACAGGATGTTGGATCTAAGACCCAGCCACAGACTACTCCGTTGGCCTTCAATAGCTTGAGTTATCAGAAGTCCTCTTCACTATTTTCGGTCCCATTATCAGAGATATTTTGAAATAGTTGAAAGAAAATTTGAAATATTATCAGAATAATAGATTTCTTAAATCATAAATCAATTTAGAAGCACATAGAATTTGATTTAATTAAAAACATGACTATACAATGAAGTAAAGTAAAACAAAAAAAATTTAGATGAATGTCAACAACTCTATTCAAATTAATTTGGCTGCACTAGATGCCCCAACTATGACTAACATTAAAGCTGAGGAAGGATATACTAATTGTATTTGTCCCACAACTCAGCAACTCACGTAATGGCCTTGGACTCCTTACTGAGTACATGACAGACTGAGAAATCAGATATATACACAGCTAACATCGAGTGTATTCCCAGTCTCTGTGCTGCAGTGTGCAGGTGTGTAAATCTAAAAGTACATTGCTGTGCCCACTGCAGCTAATCTTCAGTGTGTTTCAGCCTATTTAAAAATAATTCAAAGGCCTTTGTGTCATGGTTCTGAGTACTGACCCTCGATTTGGCTCCATTGATGGTGCCTTCTTGTACAGCACATGGATTCCATGCTGGACTGTTTGCATAATGACACACGCCTGAGCCCCATCAGGGGCCTAGCATAAGAACCCTAGTTTCTCTAGCACTAGTTGCCAGAGTATTGGCCAACCTTTGGGTATACTTTGTCTCCTGGCTGCTTAGAGTGGTCTACTCTAGAGCAGTCCTGGTTTCTCTGTTTGTCTTAGGATATCCAGTTTGTGTTGGGACTCCACCTCAGATCCCTGAGGCAAGACTCCTTCCAGTTGCTGCCTGTGTTTGATCCTGAGGAAGCATCCTGACTCCATTCTTGTACCAGTGTGCCGCATTTGGGTTCTCTGTGAGCTTGCTCTTCACTCACCATTGTGACACTTTGAGAGCAGGAAGTTTTCTAAAGATGATGAGGGTCTTCCAGTGTCAGTGCCTCAGGATCTGCTTGTAGTGCTGGTATTGTGCTTTGAATCAGGATTGTGGTGTCAGTATATTGGATGTTTTATTAAATATTGCTGCCAGCACGTTAGTGTATTTTGGGGAGGGGGAAGAAATGGGGAAAGAGTGGGGTGGGTCCCTGCTTGCAGCTCAGCTTTGACAGAGAGCTATTGGTTACGGAGCATCATAAAGGCAAGGGCAATTGTCTTGTTCAGCTGGTGCCTTTTTATTTGCCACTGAGGGGAAAATCCACCTCGAAACTTCATGATTAAGTTTTCCTTTGTGTGAAATACTAAAATCATAAACTATTGGGGGGATGTTGGGCTACCATTTTGCATCCCTCTCACATTTCTTATCCATCGCTATTCACAAAAAGTGGTGCTGAAGTGAGAATGCAAACAGCTTAAAGGGGCCCACAACCATTGCATCTAATAAGTTTCTCCACCCCCATGGCTTTCATTACTGCACAATCAATGGGCTCTAAATAGATAGTTCACTCAATTTTATCGTAAATTGATTCACTCTGGCTCAAAAGTAGCGAAATGAATGAAAATCCACCGTGCTGTGACATTTCTACCAGATGTGTTATCAGGACCCAATTGTCATGTCGTTTACTACTAGTACAGTCGAAAACACGGGAAACACGACAAATATTGATATGCGGAACAGCTAGTTATTAACTAGCTAGGTAAAACTAGTTGTATGAATGCACGCACTCGTCTTGTTGGTCAATTGCATACTACATGAATCATAGAAATAGTGTCATCGATCAACTCCTATCAATTTTCGTTTCTCTTTCGGCTCAGCGTAAGGCAGTCGCTAATATCATTAGTCATGAAACATATTCCATTGCTATCCAGATGGACGATGACCGAGAAGTAAAGAAGCAAGGCAGTTGAAGCCTTAAATGTGTCAACTTTAGACGCAAAGTCTCAACAGGAAGAACCAAATATATACGGATATTTATGTTAGAAATAAACAAACTTAGAAGGGTTACGCTTTAACGCTTGTATCCAATAAACGTCATTTTCGAGGCTGCACATGTGGTATGGAGGCTAGCTGCCGGACAGCAATGTCATGCAATTTTCCATCTGCGAAAGAATTGGTTGAGTAATAGAAAGTAGGAGAATTCAACGATGTATGAATATTTAAATCTTAGCTGCCAACTACACCATTAGTATCCACCTTATCTGATTAAGTTTGTGTGAAAATTGCTTTGTTTGTGAATTATGATCTGTTGGCTTCCATCAAGTTAATTGGAAACCGGCGAATCGCCACATTAAATAAT
>JAUZTB010000107.1:71806015-71816817 GCA_034780895.1 Rhynchobatus australiae | reverse complement strand
GTCTTTTCACAATTAATCATTGTGAAAAGTTTGTTTAACAACTGATGCATAGAGTCCAGTTGTTAAACTCAAATGTCAGAAAGGATTATGTTGTGTCTATAACTTACATTGAAAATTTACTATTCTAAGATCATCTAGAATCTACTATTCTAATTGCAGCAAGAACTTGTCATAATGAAGTTGTTTGGCCTGTCGTCTAAATAGGGACAAAGGCAAGACAGAACAAGCGAAACCACAATGAAATGTTTCATAAACAGATTGGTTGTAGTGCAAATTTGTATAAAGGCCTTAATGATTTTTAAAGAAGAATTTATTCTTCAGATTATTAGGAATTCTGGACTCTACTTTTGCTGAAAATAGTTATATATTTATTAATGCAACAAAGACAACTGATAGAAATATTCTTCTGCTCAAAAATCTGTGCAGGTTATGGTGAAATATTGGAACATCTACTTATTAAAATGTCTGAAAATAAAGTAAGAAACATATTGTCTTATCATTAAATGAAAAATTTCCTTCAAACAAAAACTTGCACTTTTTAAGAACAGGAAGCTTGGTTGGTTTGGCTAAGGTTGCAAACTCTGTTTGGAAGATCTGCCATGACTGAAAAGGTTAAACAGGTTTATCAAACTAGAGGAACTTTTAGCTGAATTCTATTGTTATTCCACAAATTAGATTCAAGGCATTTGGATAGGAAAGGTATGGAGGGATATGAACCTCCATATGGGATTAAGCTAGGCATGATGGTTGGCATGGACAATATGGGCCAAAAGGACCTGTTTCTGTGCTATACACTTCCATGATTCTATAATTTGTCAGCCACAGAAGCTGTTCACAGTTCAAGTTTAATGTTATTCCCTCCTTTTACTTAAAACTCCGTGGATGACCACTGATAAACAGATTCCCTGTTAGTTCACTTGTGAATTATATCATCTATCCAGCCTAATTCAGTAAGCTCCAAGTATGATCCCAGCTACGCAATAACTTTTCACTAAAACTGCCTCTACATTGAAGATTTGAGAGGAGAAATATAAAATAAGATGTCGACACAGATGTCAGATGAATATGAACTTGTTTTCATCACTGATATGGTGATGGGATAATTGACAATCACTGTTTAGCCTTATATATAAAAATGATTGCTTGAATAGGAAATACTTCCAATCACCCACACAATTACAGGAAGTAAGTATCAACTTTACTTGCAAAATAGCTTAGAAGTGCAGATCACCCACCCATTGTAGATTGCACCCAATTTACATCTGGTTGATTTTAATAAAGTGAAAATGGGGCAGGTGTATCAGGGCTAGTTTATCCACTATTATTATTCCAAATTATGACTCTGGTGGTGAAAGTAAAAGAATCACAATACAATATTGAACAAACCTTCAGAAACAGCCAAAGATAAATGAACAATTGTTGCCTGACATTGCACTAGTTTGTAAAAAGATTTACACATGCAAAAATATCAACTCTGCAACATTATGGTATTTGATGTATTTCAGATTCTGTATTTCCCTTATTCAACATCAGATTAAACAGGACATTTAGAGGAAATATTTAATGTTAAATTTAAAAACATAATTGTATTTCCTTCAAACAGTAAAGCAAAAGACAAACAATGTTAAAAGAAAGAAATATCACACATTGCAGCTCTTCATGATTTTTCTCTTTGTTTCCCTTCATGGTAAGTTTGTATCCGAAATAAATGAGTGAAAAGATGATTTCTCACTTTCTTTCTTCTTGCTCTATCCCTTATTATTTTTATCATTAAGTTTTCACATTTGAAATTATTTTCCTGGACCTTTGTGTATGTTACCATGTTGAGAATATTTTAGAAACAAATATGAAATACCACAGTGTTGAAATATATTTTGCTTGCATTGAATTTTTAACATGTATTATTATGATACTTGATTCAGTGAGTATTAACTTGTAACTCTGCACACAGTATCCTTTTTAATATACCACCTTAAGCTCTAAAGAAGTCTTTTCATTTTCACTGGATGCCATTTCATTTCAGTGATTTAAGTTTTTAATTATCCTATAATAATTATTCATATTGGTTTGCCATTTTCACTTACAAGGTCTAAACAACTTTTATTGTCAGCAATGGCTGCTTTCGACAACAAATTGTCTGGGGAGTTGATCTATTCAATTTGCATAGCAGGAATATAGACAAACTTTTGGAAGACATCAAGTTTCAAATCAAAGGATCGGTTTTCAGCTCATAACAATGACATTGATTGACTGCTTTTGCCTGAGCCCTTTCAAGAAAGGATTAATGAACCTGAATGACTGCCCTTTCTGTGATTCAGTGGCCAGGGACTCATTCACAGTGTCCAAATGGGGTAGGTTACAGCAATGTAATCTCAAAGTGCTTGTGAGTTTCAGTGCCAGTTAAGGATGTTTGCACTTTAATCTCTGAACCAGTTTATGTCAACTAATCACAGAATTGTTAGAGCACAGTAGGAGGCCATTTGGCCCATCTTGGTTCATCTTGTCTGTATCAGCTCTCTACCAGAGCAAATCTAGAGTTCCATCCACTGGCCTTTTCTTTGCAGTCTTTTTTTTCTGCACCACGTATTTGTCCAGTTCCCTCTTGAAGGCACAATGGAATGTACCTCCACCTCATCAGCAGGAAGTGCATTCCAGATTCTGACTGCATGCTGCACAGATTTTCCTCACATCACCCTTCAATCTCTTCCCCTCTATTTATACTGGTGATCTCTTCCACCAAAGGGAACAACCTCCCACTGTTTCCTCTGTCCAGACTCTTCATCATGTTGTATCTTCATCTCCTCTCCAAAGTAATATTTGTGTAAATCTTTTCTGGACCCTCTCTTATGCTGTCACATCCTTCCAATAATCTGGCATTCATAATTGAATGCAACACTCCAGTTGAGGTGGACCTGTGTTTACTAACAATTGGATTAGTGATCTTTTGTTTTAGAAACTACATTTACAGAAAATAAAGATTACTTAATTTGTTCTGCATTTAGAAGAATGCAGGGAAATATGTACTTTTTACTTGCTCTTTCATAGATCTAAGGTAAATAAATCACTAATTGGGGCAAAATCTGTGTCTCGATGCTTTTCAGAATGTTTTCCAGTTGTGTTAGAATAGAAGTTGCAGAAGGCATTAGTTATCAGGAGATCCTTTTCTCCCCCCACAGAATAGGAGACCCATGGGATAAGCTGCTGTCTTGTGCATTAGTTCTGGATTTATTGAAGACAGCAAAAATGAGTGATACGACTTCTTGGTTGGATTGAGGTCACAACATACCAAAGGTAAATACAATAATAAGTAACATTATGTATGGAATTACTGTTGACTTCATGAGAGAGTCAGAGAGAAATTTCATCGAATTTTTNNNNAGAGACGGGCTAAAAGGAATTTTTTTCTCTGTCACAAGAGATCACACAGCTGCTGTTGGATAATGAGTTTTGTAAATCATGTTGCTTATGGCATCATGGCTGTACAAGATAAACTTGAAGGATTAATTGGGCATATGCTAACCATTATCTATTGTATTTTCTTAGTAAAATGGTAAGGTTGTGGATTCCAGCAACCAGTGTACAGATTGGGAGTTCTCTATTAGGATCCCTGGTAGTTTATACCTAAATATCAAGCTCACAATCTGGCACTACAGAATGAGTAGAATGAACTATCTACATGAGAATGAATGGTGAGGTTACATGCAAGAGATTCTCTTGTATCAAAAATGAAGAAAACTGGAACAATCACTCTTCATTAAGACACTAAGGGATTCAGTTTTAACAGCCGGAGAGCTGTTTCTTGCATAATGTGGCCAGCAATTCAAAATCAGGGAGCTTGTCAGCTGAGCCATGGTTCTCCTGTAGCAGATTTTAAGTAGGCATGTTAACATCTATAAAGTTGCTTACTTATGAAAATTATCTGCACCAAGCAAAGGCAAACAAATGAGTGGTCAATTTGCAATTGTTGCAAACTGCTCAAAACATGACCTTGAAATCTATCAGTATTTTAGTAGGCGGGCAGTGCTGTTGTCAGCTTATTGGAGACTAGCTTGATGTACTGCCTCATTCTAGCCTGACCTGTCTGCCAGCTGGTGCTGTGTGGCAGCCAACTAACTTCTCACCCTTGCAGTACCAAAAAGCTGCAGTCATGGAGTACATCGACCAAGTCTTGCACTTGCTGTATATGGATGCTTTCCAACACAGATCACAGGGTGAGATCAGGAACTTTGGTTTTTTATTCAAAATTCCAGGCATGCTGAGGCAAACTAGCACCTTAACACTATCCCTATGACATCAACATCACACAGACAAAAGAGCATGGCCAGATTTTCCATTTTCTGTGACTCCATTTCACTTGTGTCAATTGAGCTACATGAATTATAGAAACACATAGAATAATATAAATATCACAGGGAATTTGATGAATTTCTTTGATAATTTAATTCCATTTTATTTAAAATATTCAATTAATTATTAAGTAATCTGAGTTTTAATGCGCATCCTGGAATAGTGATATTGTTATAAACATGATAAATGTTCCAGTTGTTCTAACACAGTATCAAAGTAATCGTTGCTCTATGACAAATTATAACATTTGACTGTGTTTCATACTAATGTGTTATGAAACACCACCTCGTCAATAAATTATTTGTTTTTACATATAGTTACGCTTTAAAATACACACACTTTGCTCTCAGAGACGCTAACGTGTAAGTTATATAAATAAATCCCGTTTCGATGAGTTACAATTTATTGTGCGTTATTCTCCATTTGCCATAACTTTTGCAACTTTCTGTTCGAAAGCTCGCACGATCGACTGCTGAACCTATTTATTTGCATTGCTACGATTTCTGCACACCAAAGCCAGCACATTGGGCATCAATCAGACCTGTCGATATTATTTGTTGCGTTTAAAAATCAAGCTGCTCCATCAATTTCAACTGTTTGTTGACAAGCTACGTCACTCTTCAGGTCACCCCTCCCCCCCCCCCCCCCCCCCCCCCNNNNCTGAACATCACAAGAGCCGGGGTGCGAGCCGTTCGCCCGGCTTGTGCGCAACGCCGGGTAATTGACAGCTGCGTCAGCCCGCCCCCGCCTCCCCAAGATCTCGCGTTTCGGCTGCCAGGAGGGAAGTTCTCGCGATATCTGGCCGCCGAGTGACCTGCGCACTGAGGGTGTCGGCCGCCATAGAACCGGGCTGGTATCTCCCAACAGATTTTTTTTCCGATACTGGAAACAGTTTCATGGTGGAGGGTCCCGCCGCCTCTCTGCTGAAGGGGTCGGTTCGAGCCGAGCCTGAGGCCGGCCATCCATTCTGACGGGAGGCGGTTAGCTGCAGCTTGTACTGCCCTCAGGACCTTCCTCCCCCCCGCCCGCCCCACTCCCTGCCCCCTCTTTTTTTTCTCTCCTCTCTTCCCCTGTAAGCGAGTCCTATGTGAAAGGAGCCATCAGCCAACATGTCAAACCTGGGCAAAGCTGGGACGAAGAAAGACACCAAGATGAGGATACGAGCCTTCCCTGTAAGTAAGGAGCCCGCCCGCCCGCCACAGTCACTTAACCCACCGAGGCGGCGGCAGCAGCAGCAGCCTCGCCGCAGAACGGACAGAGAAGTTTTCAAATCGAGGGCCCGGGCTTTGCGGATGTCAACACAGCAGCAGGCCCCTTGTCGATTGATTAATATTCATGGAGATCCGTGGAAGCCAAACAGGGAGGGTGTTCAGTCTTTTTGGCTGTTAAATTTGATGATGCCTTCTTCATTAGAGAGTACGGTGCATTTTTATTCGTTCGTTATTACTCGATTATACTTCCTCCGCCTGCCCTCCAACCCACCCCAGTAACAAAAATGAAAATCAAGTAGTTTTATTGGGAGGCCTTGTCCGTGGCATATTTTCGGGACAATAGGATATTGCTAGCGGTGATAAGACCTTGAAAAGGAAGGTTTACGGCGTGGCATTTTTTTAAATTTTAAATGTTACTCCTTCGGATATTTTCTGTGTATGTGCAAAGTTAGTGGGATGTTGTCTATTTACATTGTTTTCAGTCTAGTTGAAAGCCCCTTACCTCTAACAGATGGTTTGTAACAAGGATCAGCTCACTACTAAGTACTCCAGCTTGCTGCCACATTTGCATTTTGGTTAGTGTAAGAATTCAAATGGTGGTACCTTATTTGACACTAGAATCATGTTCCCGTTGGAGATTTAGTTCGCTAAGGTCTACATTATAAATAAGTAAAAAGGTGTGAATAATATTTTTGACTATCACTCATAGTGTAGACAATATTAGTCAAGAAAACAAATTTCATATTTATTCTGGATGTTAAGAAATATAGACTTTGTAAATTCAAATATAAAGTAATATTAAAAAGATTTTGAATTTTTACACAGTACATTACTACCTGAAATTATTTTAATAAGGTTCACAGAAATTCATTAAACTAATTTTACTTAGTGCAAGTTATAGTACAAGCTCTATTTCCTGATCTTACCTTTATCATCAATTGGAAAAAATAGTAAATTGAACATGCAAAATAATCTTTGTGTAGAGGAGCTGTGCCTTGTTCTGCTGATATTGTAGTAGATGAACTTAAGAAAATGTTTAGTAGTGACATTAGATGAGGAGTCCATTCACTGACTTTTGCAAGAGTAGTACTTTTCCAAGGCTTCTTTTACCATTTGGACATCTCTGATCATGTTATGATGAGTTGGGTCTGAGGGTTGTGCAGCTGAAAGATAGAACTGTCAGTGGAAGGTGGCAGGTGGGCCAGTGTTTGGGGAAGAACTTGAATCCAACATTGTATATGTTTTAAAACAAATGCAGTAAGTAATGTTAATCATGCAGATATATCAAAATAGAAAATGTTGGTTATTCTTGAAAATATCTCTTGATATTACTTCCCTTTTCTTGAAAAAAATTACTGCATCTCCGTTAATTGACGGTGGTACAGTTGTCTTAGTAATCCATACAGGAAGTATGAGACTTTGGCAGCATAGTTTCTCTCTAATAATGAAAACAGCAATTGACTAATTTGTGTATCAGAGATTTTCATGTGATTCTGATTTTGGGGAAAATACATTATGTGAAATCAAATTGTTTTGAGTGCATTGTTCTAATGGGAAATCTAGAAAATTGCAGTTATCCAAATTAGTTCATTTAAATGTTTTAAAGTACAGAATAGTTTAACAAGTTAAATTATTTGGTCATCCTTACTAGTATCTATGCAAAACTGTAAGAAACTTCAGACAGGAGCAAGTTGACTGGTATCTTGTGCCTACTCTGTCATTCAATATGATCATATGTAATCTATTAACCCAGTGCCACTTTTCTTTTCTAATCACACTTCCTTTGATTCCTTTAATATCTAAAGATCTATTGTTCTTGTGGATATTTTCAATAGAGAATTCCATAGATTCATTACTCTATGGGTGCAGAAATCTCATATTGTGATGCATGGCCCACCCCTGATCTTCATGACCAATTCTTGTTTCTAGACACCCCAAATAAGGGGAATATCATCCCTGTGCTGCCAAACCCCTTAAGAATGTTATGTCTTAATGAGAGATCACCCTTCTTTCTTCTAAATCTAGTTAATCTCTCCTCGTATGATAAACTCGTTCATACCAGTGATTTAATCTGGTGAACCCTCACTGCCTCAATCATAAATTTGCCCTCCCTTGTGTAGGCAGACTTTGCATGTATACAGTATTAGAACACAGAACAGTACAGCACAGGAATAGGCCCTTCAGCCCATGATGTTGTGCTGAACTAATTGAACTAGTAATTAAATGCCTAACTAAACTAAACACAGATATTGATATCCCTCCATTCTCTACATACCTCTTAAACACCTCTATTATATGTCTCCACTACTACCCCGGCAGTGCATTCCAGGCACCCACTATTCTGTGTATGTATATGTTGTTTAAAAAAAAACACTTGCCCTGCACATCTCCTTTGAACTTGCCCCCTCTCATCTTAAATGCAAGCCCTCTAGTATTGGACATTTTGACCCTGGGACAAAGATACCGTCTACTCTATTCCTCTCATAATCTCCTAAACCTTTATCAGGTCTCCCCTCAGCCTCTGCCATGCCAAGGAAAACAACCCAAGTTTGTCTAACCTTCCCTCGTAGCACATGCCCTCTAATCCAGGTAAACCTCTTCTGCACCCTCTCCAAAGCTCCCACATCCTTCCTATAATGGGTCGACCAGAGTTGAATGCAGTACTCCAGATGAGGCCTAACTAGAGTTGTATACTGGATGATATCTCGGAAGAGTCCTGTATAATAGGAGCAAGATGTCCCTAACCATGTACTCAAATCCTGTTAATCAAAGGACAGTATATTTTTTACTTTTCCTAGTTGCTTGACATACCTGCAGGTTAACTTTTAATGATTAGTAGACAAGGGTGTTCTGGTTGCTGAGAGCAAAACAGCTTTCAGACTTTTAACATTTCAAAAGTGGCAAAGCTCTCAATTGTTCATTGTATTCCAAATGCCATGTTCTTGCCATTTATTTAAACTGTCCATATCTCTCTGAAGCCTCCTCGCAGCCTACACTGCCATCTAGCTTTTTATTATTCACAAGCTTGGATATATTACACTTGATCCCCTCATTCAAATCATTGGTGTAATTTGTGAATGGTTGGGGCCCTGGAAGCGATCTCTGTTATCCAACTGGTTGTTGCCTCCCAGCCTAAAAATGATACATTTATTTCTACTGTTTTCTGTTCATTAACCAATCTTCAAAGCTTGCCATTATGTTACTGAATGCTCCACAGTGATTTCTTGATATATGAAAAAACTTCCTTGAAAATGTTTTATTAAGCACAATTTTATATAACAAAAAAGCTGGACATTGTGCATTTTGAGTGTTTTAATACAGTGTATTCCCATGCAAGCAAAGTGACCTGCTATTTGTTGTAGTGAAACATAGCTTCCCAAATCAAAACCCATTCCTCAAAGTATCATCAGTGTTAACAGTTAAAATTTGGAATTATTGTGATCTCCTCTACTATTGAAGGCCTTCTGCAAGTCCAAGTACACACACTTAGCTAATTCGCCCTTTATCTATTTTGATTGTCACAACCTTAAATTCCATTGTGTTTGTCAAATATGATTCCTGTTTCATCTGTTGATTCTGCACAGCTATATTATCTTCTAGATATCCGGTTAACACGTCCTTAATAGTAAGCTGCAGCATTTTTGTTTACACTTGATAGTAGGCTAACTGATTATTAATTCCCTGTTTACTCTCTTTTTAAAATGATAGTTTCATCAACAGAGTTTGTGTTAATTGTGCTTCATATAACTGATAGTTCCCTTAAAGTAAAGGTATGAAATTTGTGCACGCTCTTATTTAAGTAATCCATTTTATTATAATGGAGCACATAAGAGATTTCAAATCATGAAGGTGTGCTTTAGAGATTATAACTGGCACTATCACTGGATGCAAGTCATTTTTGCACAGCATTTTTTAAAAAAAAGTCTAGTTTTACATAGTTGGAAAATTAAATTTGTCTTTTAAACATGTGTTTTCCACTGACAACTTTCCAGATCAATTTAATAACCTAAAAACTTTCCTTGCCAATTAAATTCCATGTGGTACCTGAACATTGACTTTAAAGGACCTGCCATATTGTGCATGAGCAACAGAATGGTGGATGGATTATTTTCATGAAATTCTTATTTTGTCCTTGAATGATTTGTTGTAGTACCAATTTTGGGAGTATTTATTTGCCCACAAGCCAATAATATGAAATTTGTGCATACTCTTATCTAAAGTAGTTTATTTTTGTGATTATTGTGCATGTATTTGAATAAGTAATTTCATCGCATAAAGGGTCGATTTACTTGTTTTTTTTCTAAATATCTATAAAGTTTGTCTATTTCTGATTAAGTTTTATTTGCAGAATAAGTTTTAATATAGAAAAACTGCTGTTCCTAGCAAAATGCTTTGAAACAGGTTTTTTTTGTTGCAACTTAAGCAGGTATTTGTATTTTATTTTAAAAGGAACCCAACATTTGCTTTTCGTATTGTTGTACGAATGAGTCAGCTTTGAACATTAATGTAAAATGTTGTTTTAATAACTTTTCTAAATCAACAGTGTCAGCCTTTCAGCACTAGATTGTTTTACATAAGGGGGTTTATAAAGTCATTTACTGCACCCTAGTCATTTTATACATAGTGGCATGCTAAAGTTTAGGCACGTCTGTCAAAACTTCTGTTACTGTGAATAGCTAAGTGAGTAAAAGATGACCTGATTTCCAAAAGGAAGTTAAAGATAACATATTTCTTTAATATTTTAAGCAAGATCACTGTTATTTTGAAACTGTAAAAGATGGAAATAACAAAAAAGGAAAAGGGCCCGAAAGTTTGGGCAACCTGCATGGTCAGTACTTAGTAACACCCCTTTGAAAAGTATCAGAGCTTGTAAACATTTTCTATAGCCAGCTAAGAGTCTTTCAATTCTTGTTTGGGGGATTTTCGTCCATTCTTCCTTGCAAAAGGCTTCTAGTTCTGTGAGATTCTTGGGCAGTCTTGCATGCATTGCTCTTTTGAGGTCTATCTACAGATTTTCAATTATGTTTAGGTCGGGGGACTGCGAGGGCCATGGCAAAGCCTTCAGCTTGTGCCTCTTGAGGTAGTCCATTGTGGATTTTGAGGTGTGTTTAGGATCGCTATCCTGTTGTAGAAACCATTCTCTTTTCATCTTCAGCTTTTTTTTTTCACAGACGGTGTGATGTTTGCTTCCAGAATTTGCTGGTATTTAATTGAATTCATTCTTCCCTCTACCAGTGAAATGTT
>JAUZTB010000107.1:71617543-71628818 GCA_034780895.1 Rhynchobatus australiae | reverse complement strand
TTTAAGTGCAATTCTAAACAGCAGCATAAATTCATGAGATCACCCAGCATTTAATATATTTTCTTTTCCCTCTCTCCGAACAATTTCACTTTTCAGTGGTATCGTTGTTCTAATCTAATGTTTGTATCATGATCTTGCTTTACTGAAACATTAAATAAAACAACACTGGATCTTTTATTTAACGGAGCTCTTTTAACACATGGAGGGACGTTTCTTGCTATTGCCACACAGTCTCTTCCTGTCTCTTGCAGAAATCTGCAGACAATAGCAATTCACCAATGATAGCAAACATCCAGGCTCAGGGCAGCCAAACAATCTTGACACCACACAGGCACCTTTGTGTAAAAGTCAAAAGAAGGTACTTTTGTGCTTAAAGCCTGTAAGAGAAATGCTGCGGTGGCAGACTAGGGTTGACAACTCTGACACTCAATTGCACAGCAAGCACAACACTTGCATGCGTTGTGCAATATAGTTTCGGTGAAAATACTTCTGGAAAAGAGAATCACACTTACAAAATGGATTGCGAAGTCCATCTTTCCTGGGTTCCTGCATGCACCAAGTGCTAATATACTGAGATGCTCAGACATATGCAGTGGTATCCAGAGGGGTCAAGTCCATTTCCCCTCACACATGCCTACCCTGTGGATATCACAACTTTCAGTGGGCTTTTTTGTTGTCATTTAAAGGGGACCTGGCCTGTTAAGTCTCAGGCACGAAGAATGTCAGATAGGTCTCTTGTCACATTACCTACTTATCCCTCCGCTCATGTACACTCTTCCTGAGTTAGTGGCACAGCGGCACAGCTAGAGGGCTGCTTCCTCACGGCTCTAATGACCTGGGTTCAATCCTGTCTGTGTAGAGTTTGCATGTTCTCCTTGTGACTGCATGGTGGAAACTGGGGAGAGTTGATTGGAATGTGGGGAGTATGATATGGGCGCTTGATAGTCGGTGGGCCGAAGGGCCTGTTTCTGTGCTGTTGGACTCAGTGACTCCATGAATCCAATCCGTACCTCCCAAACCGATCACAGGCCAGGCATTGCTACCAAGCCTGACTGTAGGTTCAACCTCCACCCCTCGCCAGCATCTAATCATGACTCACTAACTTGCGGTAACCTGGCTTGATCATCTCCTAACCAACACCTCAGTGTGTGTGGCCCCTTCCTTTCTAGGGCCTCTCCCTCTCTCCCTCTCTCCCACTCACACATGTACCAGTCTAAAAAGCAACCTGTGATTTTGACTCACAACCTGTTCATTTTCACCTGTGGAGTCCACAAAGGCAGATTGTGTGAAGAAAAGGCACTGTGACCACTGTGCATTTCCAATTCTCCAGTATAGGGTCCTGCAAGCTGTAGAATTTTGTAGCAATATTCATTGGCTGGCTGTGCTTTGGTAAATTAACATAACTTTTCCGAGTACCAAAGAACTTCTAGGCTATAAAGCTTCCAAAAATTAAAAACTAATCTTGTAGATACGGCTCCCAGCCATGTTGTTTGCATGTCTTAAATATTCTTAACCTCAAATTGAAGATACTGCAGTTGTCCAAATTAAATAACGGCTGCCAGATGTTGGCTATTCATAAGTACAACAGTCGAAAGAAAGGATCCAGTAATGACACAAATGATGGAAAGAGAAATACAGGTTAAAAAAAAACAACAGTAAAGGATGCAAGAAACTGGTTTCACTTACCTGCTGGTCTCCTGACAGTGGGGGTGTACAGAAGTACAGAGGTCAAAAAATATTGCTGAGGAAACTGTGACAGATTTTACCGCCAGATGAAGACCAACAAGGCTGAATGTTGAGGTCAGACAGATTTTAATAGCTGAGCCTTTTGTCCACATCAAGATCTGACCACGTACAGGTTAGGAAGTTGTGGGCGTGCTATGTTGGCGCTGGAAGCGTGGCGACACTTGCGGGCTAACCCCAGAACATTCTATGCAAAAGATGTATTTCACTGTGTGTTTTGATGTACATGTAACTAATAAAGACATCTTAATTTATCTTAACCAGGCTGGCGCGCACAAACAAACGTTTGGATGGCCAAAGGCCGCTGCTGAGGATTTGAGACAATGATCACTGCTGTTAGTATATGGCAAAATGAGAGAGGTGTGGATGAGGTCACGATTGATTCTTCTGGCCCACAGGGAACGCAAAACCACTTGAAACTTCCCTTCCTCGTCCTTTTTTAAGCCCATAATCCAGATTCTAGCAGCTTTGACCAGTTTAAACCCATCGATAGGCCGCTGCTCAGGTCCCCACACAACATAGAAGTCTGGGTCTGATGATACAACCTCGCCTCCAAATGCAGATGGATCAGATTTGATGAGTCTCCCAAATCCTTTGGATGAGTGGTGGTTATGGATGCACACTAATTAGCTTGGGGAGAGTTGGATTAAAATTGTACCAAGATTGATTTTAACAGGATTTTAAGTCTAACATGGATAGAGCAGAATAGTTTAATTAGCAACGCCAACACATTTTTGTAGTTATTCTGGACTTACTTACAGAAGATTTCTTTCGGCCCAGTGTTGGGCATGATAGGGGCGGTAACCGAGCTACAGTGCTCTTCAGCTCACTGAAAGCAAGCTGCAGATGGTAATCGATCGAACGGGATGGGTGTCGGAGGATTGAAGAAGGAAAAAAGTTATCAGCTGAACAGTTGAGAAGCTGAGAACTGTTCTCAGGAACCAGAAACTTGGCCAGCGATATTAGCAGAAATGTGTTCTGTGGACTCTCTGCAGCTGCTGGAGGGAGGGAAGTGGTAGCAGCCTTGCCAAGGAAACTACTGAAGTCGACCAACATTTCTAAATCTTCCACCTCCTTATGAATCTCGGTCATTTCAACTTTTAAGGAAGTTATTTTAAAGTGCTCAGAAGAAACACCAAGTGCCACTTTCAATCCTCCTCTCCCTGGACAGTGAGCTCACAGAGCTACCTACTCTTCCAGGCTGAGGGAGAGCCTCGAGTGGAGGGTGAAATGGCTCCTGCCCTGTCTCAAACTCAGGCTGAACCTGACCGAAACTTCATTCCCTAATCTTCAATGATTACAGATACTTCTTTCACTTCAGTGAAAAATAAAACCCTTTCTGCAAAAGGATGAACATTTTGATCTAAAGGGTAGGAATAGAATCTTAATAAAATAAGAGATATATAGGATAAGATTTCTTTATTAGTCACACATATATCAAAACACACAGTGAAATGCATCTTTTGCATAGAGTGTTCTGGGGGCAGCCCGCAAGTGTCGCCACGCTTCCAGCAGCAACAGAGCATGCCCACAACTTCCTAACCCATACATTTTTGGAATGTGGGAGGAAACCGGAGCACCCGGATGAAACCCACGCAGACACAGGGAGAACGTACAAACTCCTTAAAGACAGTGGCCGGAATTGAACCTGGGTCACTGGCGCTGTAAAGCATTACACTAACTGCTACACTACTGTGCCCAACCTTTATATTCAGTGCCCCAACCTATGAATGCAAGTATGGCATATGCCTTCTTCCCCACTCTATCTACCTGTTACCATTTTCAAGAGACCATTGTCCCTCTGGTTCATCAACACCCCATAGCGCCCCACTATGTACTGTATATCTCCTACCTCTATTTGACTTCACAAAATGCATTACCTTTCACCTGTTGGGAGTAAATGCTATCTGCCAACACTCTGCACAGTTTTCTATCAGTTTTCCACCTACCCCAGATGTAATCCCAATGATCCAAGTACCTAAAGCCCTCCCTCCTACACCATCTCTTCAGCCACACATTATTCTGTTCTATCATCCTATATCTACCTTCACCAGCATGTGGTGAAGGGAGTAATCTGGAGATTATGATCCTAAATGTCTTGTTTTATAATATAGAACATAGAATATTACAGCAAAGTACAGGCTCTTTGGCCCATGATGTTGTGCCGACATTTTATCCTGCTCTAAGATCGATCTAACCCTTCCCTCCCACATAGCCCTCTATTTTTCTATCATTCATGTGGCTATCTAAGAGTCTCTTAAATGTCCCTAATGTATCTGCCTCTACAACCTCTGCCAGCAGTGCATTCCACATACCCACCACTCTCTGTGTACAAAAAAACTTAGCTCTGACATCCCCCCTATACTTTCCTCCATTCACCTTAAAATTATGCCCCCTTGTGTCAAGCCATTTTTGCCCTGGGAAAAAGTCTCTGAATGTCCACTCAATCTATGCTTCTTGTCATCTTGTACACCTCTATCAAGTCACCTCTATTCTCCTTCTTTCCAAAGAGAAAAGCCCTAGGTCACTCAACCTATCCTCATAAGACATGTTTTCCAATCCAGCATTGGCTTGATGTCAATTGTCTTCAGTAATGATCCTATGAAGCACCTTGGTACATTCTACAATGTTAATGGTACTGTACGACTAGTGCTTTTGCTTTTGTCATTGCAAAATCGCACTAGGATACTCTCATCAGCTCTCCCCATGTAAGGATGTTATCACAGCTCTTTGGGGCTTTTGATTAGACATTATGTGAGATTTGTAACAATTCTGTGTTTGTGCTTATTCCACTTCCTGTGCAAAATATCAAGCGAGTTGACTTTTCATCGTATTTCTGTGGAGTTACCAAACCCAGAATCCATTAAAATCATGCCACTAACAACAATGCTGAAACTTTGCAAGTAACAAATCTGAAGCAAAGTCCAACATGCTATGCTGATATGCTTCATTCTGTGCCTATGACAATTACAGGGTAAAGGAAACTATGCAGTTGTGGCAGGAAAGGACAAAATCAGACTCCTGAGTTGACTTTCTTCCACTTATTTTTCTGTTAGTATGTCCAATATGCAAACCCACTTGAAGAAACTGCCAATGTGCTTGACAAGATCAAGTCCAAACCTAGGAACTTTCGAGATTTCATTGAAAATCTCTGGTAATTTGTGAAAGTTATTACATCTCCTGAAAGTTAATGAGACATTCTAGGTCTCTTGAACTTGAATCTGCTGGTGCCAACCCTGACTTGGACTTGCATATATTCACTCCAAATGTAGGCTGCAGGCTTCTGTTGTGTACCTGATGCACATGTGTCAAATGGAACCCGTAGACAAAGGGTGAGGACACTCAAAGTTCTCAGGAGAAGTAACTTAGCTTTCCATTGGATCTAGAAGTCTTAGGACTGTTGCTTTCCTAGTGGAGCTGTATATATACCACCCCTTTCCAGGCAGAAGGTAGGAGGCTCTTCCAAAAGGGGCAACTGAACCACGCAAATACACTGCAATCAACCATCTGTATCTGTGCAATAGCAGCCAAAGAGTGGTGGAGGAACATCAGCAGCTTTATTATCCTGGCAAATGTCTCCAGTGACAGAATGGTTACTATGCAACCAAAGTAAGTGCAGACGTTACCCTCCAAATACATAAGGGGCCATAAATTTTCATTTAGGTGTACTTTATATCTTAAGTAATTATCTGCTACTCCCCTATCCTATTGCTCTCTTCATTGGCTCTCATGATGTACCGCTCAGTGCATTCCACAAAGATTTATAGCATACCAAATTCATGTTACCACAAATCTAATTTCACCAAATTTTCCTATTTTCCTCTCAATGAAGCCCTTGCTTTCATGTAAGGCGGGGATCAGATCTGAACACAATACTTAATGGGTGGTCTAGTATTGCATAATATGCTAGCCTGACCTTCCTGGTTTTATGTTTGGTTCCTTGTTTAATAATGGGACTATCCCAAATACCTTTTTAACCACCTATTCTACCTGTCCTGCCACCATTAAGGATCTGTGAATATGCACTCCAAAGTTTCTCTGCTCCTCCATTATCTCACCCATTTATTCTATGTTCCCTTCCAATTTTTGTGCCTGCCAAAATGTATTAGCTGCTCATGCTGGTTCATTTGTACTGTTTACTTACTTTTTTCTTAACCACTCAGTCAGGGAATCAGATTGTCTCCATTGATCAGATGACCAGGAATTTATACTGGCAACCTGGGGTGTTTTAGTAAGAACTAGTGAGCAGAACGCAATGACGTTCATGTATATGATGCAACCACGACCCTTGAAAGATCTTGCTTTTGTCTTACTGAATCTTGAAATGCTGTATTTGCCTATAAAAGAACCATATCACTTTAGGTTTAGAGCATTATGCGCTTTTCTTTGATTGTTCAAATTACTGTAGTGTTTTGCTATAGGTTACGAGCAATGGTTTATTACTTCCATATTTTAATATAATTCTTAAATCAGACTTCTATTAAATAAAATGCCAAAAACTAAGCATGACATAGCAGTGAGTCATGCTGACCAAACTTGCACAATCTGTGGTCTGTACTCAGGAAGCTGATCTCAGCCGAGGTGAATGTAGCCTTCTACAATTAGGTTCACAGTACCTGGTCAAATAAAGAATCGACTTCTGGTTTGCTGCTCCTAGGGCTATTCAGTAACTTGGGCTTTAGGGTAAGAAGATAGCCCTCACAGTTTGTCAGCTCTCTGCTTTTAACACTTCAGCAAGAGGACTACCCATGTTGACAACTTTCCAGAACTGTCCCATTTTTCATTTCTGAAGTCAACAGATAAAATCATTTTTATTGGCAAGTATACCTTTACATTAGTGAGCTGTAGGTCCAGGCAGCAGAATGGCACAGCATTTAGTGCTGCTTCCTCGCAGGTTGAAGGATTTAGGTTCAATCCTGACCTCAGGTATTTCCATGTGGAGCTTTCACTTTCTCCTGCTTGGGCTCCCACCCAGTAATCTAATTTCCCCCCACATCCTCAGAGGTGCTGGTAGATTAATTGGGTAGTTTATATTACCCCTTTCATGGGTAAGTTAGAAAAGAATCAGAGGGGAGTTGATGGGCATGTGTGTGTGTGTGTGTGTGTGTGAGAGAGAGAGAGAGAGAGAGAGAGAGAGAGAGAGAGAGAGATTGAGATTGAAGGGCTAAAAGAAAATAAGAAGATGGAATATAGGACTGATGGGAATGTTCTTCTGGGAGCCAGTGTGAACCTAATGGGCTGAATGACCTCCTTTTGCATTCTAAGTTAGTAAGGACAGAGTTGTTGGTGAAATAAAGCTTGAGTGAGCGAGAGGAATAACCTGACCAGCTTGGAGTTTCCATTAGTTGCTAAGATTGGGAATTCAGACCTCACAAAGATTGCCTACAAAAGCAATTTGTTAGCATCACCAATAAATATAATCATTCTTGTTTTTGTCTGAAGTTTGAGAATGTCAATGGGAGAGTCCAAATCTCTACCTATTCCCCTGAGTCTATGCTAGTATGTTATACAATACTTAGAGCAGATCCCCGTGCAGAGACCTCTGCAATAAAGTCTCCATTGACTATGGTATAAATTTCCTTAATGAGTTCTATGAAGCTTCGAACATTCTGCCTTGTCTAGCTTCAGGCAGCTGGAAATCAAACTGAAAAATAACCGTTACATTGGGATTTGGTCTCCTGACTAAAACATATGTTGATGGGAAGGAATTCCAGTGTGACAGGAAAATGAGAAGGCAACAAAGAATATAGAGATACAGGATGGAATTGCATCCTTTTGGCCATTTATCCCTTTCAAATGACAACTAAATAATGTAGTATACAGACCCAGATTGCAATTGCTTAATCACTGAGTGTCCCGATATAAGGAAGCCATATATCATGTTTCTCCCTAGAGCTATCCCATGGAGTGTAGTAGATTTCCAACATATTTGGCTTCTTGCTGAAGAAAGAAAATATGATCAGGAAATAGAAGCCAAACACCATTCATTAAAGGCCTAAGACATCAAACACACCTACATCATTTACATACATATTTATATTAATAACCTGAAGGAGGGGGCAGAGTGTCATATGTACAAGTTTGAAAATAGGTAGGTGGACATGTTGCGATGAGCATATTTGGACTCAACAACAGGATATAGATAGAATGAGTGGGTGAAAACTTGGCAAGTGGAGCTTAATGTGGGAAAGTGTGAGGTCATGCACCTCAGTAAGAGAAATCAAAAGGCAGATTATTATCTAAATGTGGAGAGATCGCAAATGAGTGAAATACAGAGGGATCCAGGTATTTTTGTGCACTGATCACAAAATGTTAGCAGACAGGTGAAACAAGTAGTTAGAAAGATGAATGGTATATTGGCCTTTATTGCATGGGGATTGGAGTTTCACAATAGGGAAGTATTGTTACAATATTTGTTACAATAGGGCGTTGGTGAGGCTGGACCTGGAGTACTGTGTACAACTTTTGTCCTCTTATTTAAAAAAAAGGATATACTAGCATTAGAGGTAGTCCAAAACAGATTCACGAGGTTTCTTCCTGGTACAAGAGGGTTTGCCTATCCCAATTTATGTACACAATGTTTGATATTCACAAAAATTCCATTACATTTAGATGATAAAACTGTTAAGACTTTTTAAAAAATTTGCATATTATTAATCTATTAAAATATCAAAACTAACTTAAAAAACATAAAATATAGCAATTTACCTTTCTTCCAACAGCTGGTTTCTCCCATGTATTTGAATGGAACCTACTGTGCTTATACCAGGTTTATCTTAGCACAGATACAATGGGCAAGTTATGCAGTCTGACACCTGGGAAGCCTGCAGAGGTTCATACTGCCCAGATGGGCATCATTGGGAACCCAGAGGTGCTGTGCAGGGACAGCCACAGCTGGAGCTGGCAGGGTGGAGGATGTTACCACCCTACTGATGTAGGCTGACATCATTACTGGAAACCAGGACTTCTGTAGGAAACTTGGGGAAGACGCAGTATAAGCAATGGTTTATTGCTTCCATCATACCATTCCATGTAACAGAAAGCAATAACTGCCCCATTATTTTTTATAATTATATTGCAAGTGTTTACATACAACTGAGACCTAAAGATATTACATGAACAATCAAAAGCTCAATTTTTACTGGGAGCAGCATGTGAGGGGACTCCTATCTTGTTACTTCCTATATGTTCAGGGTGCTCAGTGACAGAGTAGTTGATGTGATGTCTATGTAGCAGACATCATTCCCTGCAAAGGGCCTTCTTGTCAGTTGTGAAAGAAGTGTGAAGAAAGTTGAGAGGAATGTCAGGACAAAGTTCACCCCTCCTTGACGTACACATATTACTGAAAATGCAAGGTGAATTCCAGAGACTTTACTAAGTGACAAACATCAGTGATGTTGCATGTATGATATGTTTGGGATATTACACCAGTAAATACTGATGGGAGTGCAATGCAAGGGAACCAGTATTTCTCAGAGATTTATTTCACATGTGCTTTTTTTAATCATCCAAACAGGTTCAGCCCATTGTTCTGACATGTACCCAGAGCAACCAAATGACCTGCCACAACTCAGAAAAGCAAGAGATGAGATTTTTCGGCGGCTTAAAAGCTGGGTTAAACAATGAAAAGCTTTTAGCAACATCAAAATGAAATATCAGGAAATTGGCTATATTTCTTTTCTTTTCCTTGATCTGGTCTTATAGAATATCAAGAACAAATGCTTGTTACCTTTATTCTCTTCCGATCTTTGTTAATGCAATGACTTTCTGTATAAACTGTATTATTAAAATGTTTTTTCAGAATATATCTTCTAAGCATGTTGATTTGTGATTTAGTCAGCAGAATGAATTTTAAGCATACAAAATTCTGCATAAAAATGCTCAACATATTAAATAGGAAATATGTGATATAGATATTTAAGGTCAAAGAGGTTTTTTAAAAATCTAGATTAGGATGGTGAAATAAAGCCACAGATATGAGAGTTGTTAGAATTATGTATATGGCCTTGGGGATAGTATAACCTACTTCCTCAAGGGAAGAAATACAACTGTATGCATGTTTACAGGACTCACAGACACCAGGAGGAAAAGTGTTAGATATTTATTCAAAAATAGTGCATTTGGTGAAATGGGAGAAATTAGGTAAAAGTCAATATTCAAAGATATTAACTTCCAATTCTACCTGAATAACTTGCTGGAACAGCTTATGGGTTCAACTGCTTTATACTATGCAACAAATCTAGAAAGTTTTTAGAAACCTTTTTAGAAAGTTTTGAGAAAGTTTTCTAGAGGTTGCTCGGCAATAAACACCTCATGAAGTAAACTTTAAAAGCAAACCAATCAGTTTCAAACTGAGTAAATGTATTGACATAAAAGGGGAATATTGCCTGCAAAACATCATTTGTACATCACTTGAGCAATTGTAACAAGGAATTTCTCTCATGATTCTGACATAAAATGTCATGTTGCGAAAAGTAGTTATTGAATCTGAACACATAGCTTTATTGTAAGTGTTTAAGCATTCTAAAAACCAGGGGGTGAAAATAAAGGGGTAAAATAATAACAAAAATATAAATCTGCTGTAACACAAAAGGAGAATGGTAACTCTCCCTAGCTGGCTTTACTGGAATTCTTTCTTACCAGCTCGGCAGTAATTATGAGGTGCTGATCTGGCTTGGCTAGCATTGCACACTGACATATAATTGGACCAAAGCAACTTGACCAAAGCAACAGAAAAACTCCTCCTGTCTGGTTCACATCCGGCTAAACAAGAAAAGCCAGGCAAGTGAAACTAAAGATATGGATTTACTGGGACTACCCTATCTGCCGATCTTGAAAATGTTGTCAAAGGAGGGAGTGTGAAGTTCGGGGATCATGAAGTTGGAGACCATGCCTCATTGGTCTATTATCATCATTCAACAAAGTTCATGGAAATGTCATCGACAGTGCAATCAAGCAGCACTTCCTCACTAATAACTTGGTGACCGATGCCCAGCCTGGGTTACACCAGGACTACTCAGTTCCAATCTTTTTCTGGCCTTTGGGCAAAAAATGACAAAAGACTTCAATTCAAAAAGTGAGGAAATGAGTTGCAGGCCTTGACTGAGTGTGTCCTCAAGGACACCAGGTAAGTTTGAAGTCCATGTTAATCAAGGAAATCTCATCCCTGATTGGAGCTCAAAAAGATAGTTGTGGTTGTTGAAGGCCTGTCATCCCAGAACAGTGTCCTGGGCCAAACAACATTCAGCTATTTCATCAATTAATTTCCTTCCATCTTAATGTTTGCTGATAACAATGTTCAATTGCATTTGCATTTCCTCAGATAATAGACAATCATCGGACAATAGCCCTTGTCCTAATGGAGCATAATTTGCTTCAAGTGAGAATCTAACCAATGTCTTGTGACATTATACTCCTACCATCAACCTCCTGGGGTCATCAGTGACCAGAAGACAACTGCACCTATTACCTAAATATTATGTCTGATAGAGTTGGTTACAACAGGTGACTTATTTTTTTAAAATTTATACAG
>JAUZTB010000107.1:71563758-71577245 GCA_034780895.1 Rhynchobatus australiae | reverse complement strand
AAATTGCAAGCTGGGCAGAGGAAAAGTTTCAGAGATGTACTCAAAACCTCCTTTAAAAAGTGTGACATCCTCACAGACTCATAGTAATCTCTGGGCCATGAAGGAGCATTTCGAATGTTATTGGGAACCTTGAACCAAGGACACACAGTAACCATGTATATACTTTCAGCCATCATTGATGCATCTTGTGTTTTCCATTTATACGTTTGATAAATATTTCTACTTTTCTTATTCTCTGTGTATTGCCATTCACAGTTTTTTTTAATGCTGTTGATCTGTAACTTCAGAAGGATAGTCTTCTGTTTTGTCCAAAGATGCTGACTGGAATGGGTTTTCGCAATATTTCCTGATGTGGGGTGTTACTAAATACCAAAGTTCACCTATTGCAAACTGGAGATGTGTCTTTATAGGGCATTTTTAGTCAACAGTCTGCAAACGTTTCCTTTTGTTGTCAGAATAACGCGATGACATAATTCGTCTTGAAACGTGCCATAATGCGATAAGTAAATGCAATTATGTCAGTTCAACAGTTTATCATTTGTGCTAAAACCGACACAGGGTACTTTCACAACCCCGATGAACCAGTTAGACAATTGGGAGAAAAATAAATAAGCAACATAGTGTAATGTGCAAGATTACATTCTGCTGCACTGTCTTGATTTTTGTTTACATTTTTAATATCTTAGTTCTTTCATTTAAACAAAACTCAATATGTTATGATTTTCCCCAAACCATTGTTAACTTATAACTATTTAATATTCAATTGTAACCAATGGGGTTGGCGGGTAGATTCATAGTGTAGGGAGAAAATGGAATTTTAACATCTGTATTGGAAACTTGTCCATAATAGCTGAAGTATGATTATTGATAAACTTATTACACGCTTGGAGACACGGGAGACTGCAGACGCTGGAATCTGGCGCACAGAAAATAACAAACTGCTAAAATAACACCAGCGGGTCGAGCAGCATCTGTGGAAGAGAAAGGAACTGCCGACGTTTCGGGTCGAGACCCTGCATCCGGATTGGCAAACTTACAATAAGCTTTTTTATGTCCATGCATTCGAGCAAACCAATTGCATTTACAGCCCGAAGCTTAGATGCCAATCATTTGCTCAGTGCAGCCTGAGCCGCCCTCCTCTATTGCAGTGATTACGGTAAGCACAAAGTAAAACGGAGCCCGTCAGCTGATTGCTGACTGAAAGGCAGAAAGATGGCGGCAGAAATCCATTCCAGGATGCAGAGCAGCCGCCCGGTGCTGCTGAACAAGATCGAGGGGCACCAGGACACGGTGAACGCGGCGATCCTCATCCCGAAGGAGGACGGGGTGATCACAGTGAGCGAGGACAGGTATGAGAAGCCCCAGGAGCACCCAGCATCTGGGGCTGCAGACGTGGGGTCGGGAACTCTGTTCCCTCTTTCCGCACAACAACAGAATTAAAAACAGGGTAAATGTTGGAAGTCAGGAACCTTGTCGGAGGATTGCATGCGGGTGTCCGGGTGCATCGCTGGGCCGGCGCCGGTTTCTTTGTGAAACTGACGAGGTCCCGGGGGATTTCACTGCCTGCACATTTGTTTACATCTTGTTCAGCCTCTGGGTCTGTGTGGCACAGCAGCCGCTCAAACCTCCACATCTCCAGGCTCCCGCTGTGAGGAAGCACCGATGGAGTTTTCTCCCCACCCTCGGTGTTTTTGGAAGAAACCGATTTCAGTTGTGAAAGAAATTGTCTGTTCTTCTGGCTTCGTGTGTCTCTTTTTCAACTTGTGAACTTTTTTCACGGCCTGGTGGAATGTTTCATGAGCTCCGAGCACGTGCATTAAACAAGTCCGAGATGGGAGGTAGACTGAGCCAACTCAATTTAAAACACTGAAAAAGAAAGCATTGTCTCATCAAGCTCCTCATTTTTATGTTAGAAAGAATGTTTCACCCTGAGTCATTAAGTGGCACTTTTTCCGGTAAGTATTGGCAAGCGGGGAACAACTAATTGTATCTCTTTTGTAATGGCCTGGACAAGGGAAGTAAATTATGCTTTTCATAAAGCACTTTGTTATTATTGTGTACTTTAAAATTTAATATTACGTTGAAAATGATTTGGGTGAATGGATGAGATTTTATATAGACAGCTAAACTTTATACGCTTGTTAAATATTAAAGGTAACAATGCCTTAGTTCCTGTCCTCTGAAAATGTTTTGATAGTTTGAGAGCTAATTCTAACAACAAAATCTGTGTAAAAGAACATTTTAATAACTGTTCACTGTTATGTTATACACTTCAAATGATACATTCACTTTTGATTTAAAAAAATGTCTAGTATTGCATGTTGAACAAACTATTACCCTTTGCACAGTGTATGTATCCCAGGTATTATGAAAGCCATTTGGAATTTCAGCATGTTTTGAGCTGTAAAGTTTATAAAACCTATTGTGTTATTGATCAATAATATTTTCTCAAGAAAAGTCTAAATATTAGACTAATTTCATGTTTTTAAAGAAAGAATTTCTAACCTGTAAGCAGTTATTACTAAATATTTTGAATTAGAAAATGTTCTAAAGTTTCCTTATTGGTTCTTGCATTGCTTAAATGGTTATACCTATAATAGATGAGCGATTTTACATTTTTGTTGGGGTGACATACTTTTAGCATATTAATTTACATAGAAAAATTACTGCTAAATATTTTTCATTGTCAAACTGAACGTAAAAAAAAACTCTACTCTCTAAAGGTTGTGATAGTTTGAATGTTACTGAAATATATATAATTTTTTTGTCCTACAATAAATGTTTTCCATTAAAAGATTTGTTGAGGAAAATTAAAACAAAAGTTTTAATAGTCAAATTGACCTTGCCAGCATAGTTTCATTATTTCAAAAGAAGTCTTTTAAAAATAAGCATTACTTTTAGCTTTTTAAATTTGCAAAGAAAATAGATATGTTTTTTGGATGTGAATATTTTACTTGTGGTAATCACATAGTCATGATGGTCATGTTATGACTACCGAATTAAATAGCAGATAGTAAACTTAGTTGGTCTCGTGACTGATTTATCACTTAATTGACCATCAAAGCTATTCTGGAGAAAAATCTGATTCTAACTATTAGCAACAAGTGGGGCAAGAGTATGCTTGGATTTTTTTTATTATTGATGTTTCCTTCACTCTGCTTGGGATGCTGTGTTTATGAAGCCTTTAAATCATGATCTTTCTGGTTCATTTTGTTTATGTTCTCTTACATTCACTATGCTCACTGGAAACTGATCTGAAATTTTTGTGCTGTTTGAGCTGTTTTTAACATAAATATATTTAGTTTAATAAAAGTAGAACTGCAATATTGATGCAGAAAGAAAATATCCTTTTGCAATTATGCTAACACTGACATATCCTAGGCAACAAGTAGTACAGTCCCCATCTTAAAGGGGTTTCAATATTGTCCTTGTTAAAGATCCTAATCATATGAATTTGGAATTAGGGAAAACTAAATTGCTTAATGGGTATAAACTTTCAGGTTTCTTCTTCCATACAGAAGAGGGAAATGTAAGCTAACTGAGGTCAGTAGATATAATTTGCTGTGACTGAAGCAATTATTTTGGAGAATGGATTTGAGCCCATTTTCCATTCCAGTGGGAATATTTGCAAGAATTTTCCACGTGCTATTTATAAGTATTTTCGTGTTCTTTCTGCAGGACAATACGTGTGTGGTTGAAACGAGACAGTGGTCAGTACTGGCCAAGCATCTTTCACACAGTATCAGGTGAGAAAAGTACTCAAGTGCATTTTCAAAGTGGCTTGAATAGAGTTTTTTTTCAGATGTAACCCTTTTCCCAGATTTGGTTGACCTTTGGTTTTGCAACAGGATTTTGATATGCTTCTATTGCTGCTCTAAGGATATTCCTTCATTAACCTGATGTATAACAAGAAAGCATCAATAGTATCTAAATATAAGATAAGCTTTCTCGCTGTGTTGTGATAATTGAGAAGCCTTGGATGACATGGGTGGATTTTTACTGAGTACACTGTATTCTGATGCGCAGTGTTGTAAAAATGTGACATCATTTGATAAAGTGGGTTTTGATGTGTAAAATAGCTGTTATATTGATGTGAACTGACAGAAGTTACAAAGTAAAGCCGACATGGTACAATGGATAATGAGGTCTGCTGAGAAAATGTTTCACCAGCAGCAGGGAGGTCGATTGTCATAGGAATTATTTGAAATTGTAGACTCGGTAATTACCTCATTAGAACCCATGATCTATGGTCAAGTAAGGGAAGTAAGTAATAAAATATAAACATGAATTTGAAACATTTAGTTATTGGGTTTATTGACTTCCTTTTGGGCCAATCTGTCTGCATGAATCCCCATCAATCTGTATAGCTGGTTAGTTGCATCCTAAGCTTTTGTTGCCTATCCCCAAATTTGGGGATCTTTGTATCCTTCTAATAAAATCAGAACTAGTGGGCATAATCTGTAGGTCAGAGGGCATCTATAGAGGGAGAAACAGAATTAACGTTCTGGATTGATGACCTTTCTGATAGAGCTGTTTCAGGTCAATCTTTCTCCTTGGGTGCTTGCTGACCAGATATTTCCAGAACCCATAATAATTTGTTTATTTTCTTGTATTCTTTGTGCTTGGCTTTCTGATAGCCCCATTTGTTGGGCTCCTTGATTGGTCTGACACAGAACCCTTCACTTTATAGGAAATGAAAATCGGAAAAACTGCAGATGCTGGAAACCTGAAACAAAAACAGAAAAGAGAAACAGGAGTTAATGTTTCAGGTTGTAGCCCCTCCTCATCACAGGTCCTGCACAGGGTTTGTAGGTTATTCTTGAACTGTGTTGCTGCTCCAATCATTTATCAGTTCTATCATCACCTTACCCCACACAATCACGGGGTTCATTTCTTCTTTGCCACTCCCTTTAGATCAGCTCGATGGCCATTTTCTACCCCACTGAGCATCATTTTAATCTGTAGAAACATCCTTTTGCATGGTTGTGTGCCCTTTTAAATCATTGAGCACTTCTGTTTATCTTATTTCTTATATGATAAACTTCTGTTTATCTTATTATGACATTACTCCTGTCCTTTCCTGCACCCCTACAAAGTGACAATTCATCCCTAATATCTTTATTACTGGTAACCTGGGGTCTGAGTCTGACCATGCTACTCCTTCCACAGAGCCTCACAAAAGGCCTTAGAACCTGAACTATAGAATTTCTCCTACCTGAACCTCCTCGTCTTCCTCCCTTCCCATTGCATCAAGCGTTAACCAAAACGTGTTGTAAATATGTTGTAGGTTTCTGCCTCATCCATCCTTTTGGGCTGACTTCAGGCCTTTGCTATTCTCTATGAGAGAATTTTCCTCAACTCTAATCATTCTACCAATTACGTTAACCTTGTGCTTTCTAGTCATTTACCTCCCACTCAGAAGTGGAGGAAAAAAATATCTGTTTCACTACCTAGGCCTCTCAGTTTTATGCATACTACTTAAATCTCTCCTCTGTCTCTTTGCTAAAGAAAATAATCCAAGATGAGTCAATCTTTGATTTATAAACAATGACTGTTAATTTCCTCTTGCTTTCCTGTTACTGTTGCATCCTTCCTATAATGAGGTGAACTTCATGTTGTACTCCAGCAGTGCCTGAACCAGCCCTCTAGGACCTGAGTATGTACAGGGGCTCCCCTGGTTATGAAGACCTGACTTACAGAAATCTGACTTTACACAACTTCTCCCATTAATTTTTTAAGTTAGTAATAATACTAATAAAATGTTTCATGGTATTCATTAACAACTGGATACAGTATATATTCTGTTAGTTTAATTATGGGTTGTGTTAGGATGAATTTTTGATTTAAATGAAAGAATCATAGAAAGTGTATGCAGAATGATATAATAGGTAACTATAGAAAACAGATGTTTCTGACTTGGGAAAAATTCAGCTTATGGACAGTTCTGGAGAAGGGGAGCCCTTGTGTAACCTGGGGACTGCCTGTATTCCAGACTTTCATCATAACAAAGTATTGAGGGAGTGCTGTAGTATCACAGATTGCTCCTTCCAAACCAGATGTAAAAGTTCTTTACAAATTATGTGAAGAACGTCAAAACTAGTCTTGGTCCTATTTATAACAAACAAAAACAACTTTTGCGTAAATTGTTGAATTTGCTTATGCAACTGCGACGGAAGTAACTTCTGTACTATGAAGAATTTTGGGATGTCCCCAGAACATGACAGATGCCACTTAAATACACTTTATTCTTTTGTATGAACAGGGTTATTTATTTGTTTGCAGTATACTTTGATATCAGGGATATTAAATGGAGCTAAAGCTGCTGTTAATCCTTCTGCCACCAGTGGCACTCTCGTTGCAAAGAACCTCTTGCATTTTCAGCTCAGAATGAGTGTGTCATTCTGCATGTAATTTGGAAGGTTTGAGTTGGGAATAGTACTGGGATCCTGAACCTGTAATCATAATGATATGAGGTGGATGTCCGAATTGTTCCTTGGCTAACTTTTCCTTTAAAAATAGGAAGAATATTTCCACTTTTTAAAGACTTCAGCACTAATAAACAACTAATAAACAAACTGATCCTTTTAAAGGATTTTGTTGCCTGTGGTAACATCACATGTGAAAGTTATTTGCTTCTGGCTGTTGAAGTAATTGAAAAAAAAGAAATATTGTTCGAATTGGAATCTTTATTAGTGATCCTCTTTGTTATGTTGTCCTCTGATCCTGATTTGAAAGCTTATTGGGGGGGGGGGGGGCGAGAGAATAAATTGCCATTCAAGTAACACTGTTTATCTATGTGGATAGATTAACAAAAGGAAAAGCTAAAATATGTGGTCCTGCATGATGTTCTACATTATTGAAGTAGACCTGTTTAAAGGGGAGAAAACAATCTGTTTAAATGGGTATGAATTTTAGAGTTGCAGAAGTTTGTGAATCTCCATCGTATTTTCTTTCAAAGAGTAATATTTTGTGATGTGATCAGCTGACATTAATAACCCAATTCTTATTTTATTTTCAAAGCACCTTGCTCTGCCATTTCCTACAATCCCGATAACAAAAGGATTTTTATAGGACAAGATAATGGAACAATTGTGGTATGTTTGCCTGACTGCATTATGTTCAATTTCTCTTCTAGACATACGGATTAAGATTGCTGTTGTTGTTGTTATTATTATTGCTAAAGCAAAAACAAATCTGTTGATCTACCTTCGGTGTTAGATGTAAAGTTTGTTTACTTGCGTTCCTCAGATCTTTGCAAAGTCCTAAATACTAGCATTTTAATTTTGTTTCACTGAAGTATTTATAATTTTCTCCTTTTTATGACTTCCCACTCCCCCCTTCTCACTCTACAAATCCTATTCCCTGTTGAGATGGTGATTTAGCTATTTTGGAGGATTGTATTAGTGGTCCACTTGAACTAACCACTTGTCTCAAAGAATGATCTGAAGTCATTTTCTTCAAAAGGAGGAACGTACATGTCTGCTTTGAATTCTCACTATTATTCACAACTTCCAGAATTCATCAGGGCATGGTGAATTTTTTTATGTGCCGCCAGATCTTTGGGTGCCAGGCTATTTTGCTGCTGCACGTGGTATAATATTCAGATTCTATCCTAAGCCATCAGGAATTTCAAATGAAGGGGTCGAACAGTGAATTCATGGAGATTTGCAGCATAGGAAGAGGTAAATCACCCCATCGTGTCCATGCCAGCCAAAACACAGCTATGTTGATTGATCTGGCTTTCCAATTTAGCCTTGTATGTTACAGCCCAGGTTTTTGAGTGCTTTTGTCTCTGTCACTCTTTCAAGCAGTAACTTCCAGACTCTCCTACTCTCCCGGGCAGAGACTTTTTCTTTTGGGTAATTTTATTTTTCTTCGCTCAATTCATTCTGTTACTTTAAATCTGTATTTCCGTGAGTCAGAGTCATACTCTATGGAAATGGGCCCTTAAGCCTACCAAGTCAGTGCCCATGTGCCCATTTACAGTAATCCCATTTTATTTTCCCCACAATCCGATCCACTCCCTCCAGATTTTACAACTTACCTATGCACTGGAGGCAATTTACAGTGGCCCGTTAACTAACCAATCCACATGTCTTTATGATATGCAAAGAAACCCATGCGGTTACACGAACATGTAAGCCCCACGTAGACAGCGCCTGAGGTCAGGATTGACCCTGGGACGCTGGAGCTGTGAGGAAGCAGCTCTATTAAAAGCACTACTGTGCCTGCCCTGGTTATTGGCCTTTTTGCTAAAGGAACTTAGTCCTTCCTAATCATTCTTTCTCGACCTCTTAGTTTGATGTACTTGATTAAATCTCACTACAAAAGTTAGAATTCTACTTCTGCAGTCCTGGCAATGCCCTCCTAAATCTCTTATCGGTGTTGTTGCATCTTTCCTGTGATGTGGTGAGCAGAACTGTACCCAGTCCTCCAGCTGTGACCTAACTTGAGTATGTTACTCGGTTCTTATGTGATTTCCCTACTCTTGTTTTTTGTGCTGAACAATAAGGATACTAGTACTTGGATAATGCTCAGGATGCATTCCCAGGAAGGAGCATCAAAATCTGAGCTTAAAGGGGTCAGTATAGCATAGTACAGACTGGTCTTTGGCTATTGAGTTAGTTACCATTGAGAGATCTCTGGTCGGGAAGAGAAAAGAAGCCAAATAAAGGGCAGGGGGTGTTTGCAGCTTCCATTGCATCCAGCAGGAGGTCCTGGGCAGACTCTCGATGCCTGGAACAGCCTCTGATGCTTCCTAGCAACGGTCCACACTCGCCAGGGCACAGGCTAGGCCTCTCAACTCAAAGCTGAGTGGCCAACCACCTGCTCCAGTCAGCCCAACAGCAGCCCTCACTTCTCCTAAGAAAGCCATGGGGGATTCATTCTGTGGGAGTACCAGTGGAGGGCAGGCATTCACTGCAGTGGGTTGAGCAGAGGTTCACAACAAGTTCCTGGCACAACAGTGCAGCATGCAACCTGGCAGTAGTGCAGCGAGTACAGCTGTTACCTCACTGCTCCACCGATCTGGGTTCACTCCTGATCTTTGGTGCTGTTCATGTGGATTTTGCATGTTTTTCCTGTGACTGTGGGCATTTTCTCTCAGTGCTCCAGATTTCTCCCACATGCTAAGGTTATTTGGCTGTTGTAAATTGACCCCAGTGTGAGGGTGAATGGTAGAATCTGGGAGGAGTTGAATGGGAGTGTGGGGAGAATGAAATGAAAATGGTGTAAGTGGGTCTTTAATGATTGGTCAGTGGGCTGAAGGTCCTGCTTTTGTGCTCTGATTCCATGAGAGATGTCTTTTTTTTTAAAAGTTCAGTGAGGCATGTACCTGTGACTATTCCAACTCCAGGAGCAATTGCACTATAACTAATCAGCGTTCTGTCAGATAGCATGAAGCAAAGTGCTGGTGGATCCAATTCCATACCTAACTCTGGTGGTCAAGAGTGTTTACAAATCAGACCAAAGGAAGCAAGTGAATTATGTTGACTGCTCTACTTGAATGGTGTCTTTACCTGAGTCCCACAGTGCAATTATTAGTTCCGGGCCATGGTAGTGCATTTGCCAGAGAGGACTTTGACTGATGTACACCTATCTCCAAGTTCCTTGGAGAGAGAGCAAGAGATGGTCTTTACCACGTTCTATGGGATGTGAATCTTGATTAAGCAGCTGGTGATGGATTACAATGCTGATGCGCTGACCTCGATGTCTGGGATATCATTGTAATTGTTATACACAAACTGAATCTCCCAAAGCTTGTAATGGAGGTCTTGGATGAACAGCAGGTAGAAGAAGCTTGGTAGCAATTATCATTGCATTTTAAAGAGATGTGCAATTGGTTTCTAAGGTTCCACTCCTTTGGATGTTGGTGTATCCATTCATTGGGCCATGTTGTGGGTCTGTACAGTGCTTGACAATGGTTGACATAAATCCATCATTCCATCATATTCCAGGGGCATGGTGACTTAAAAATAATAACTATGGGAAATTCAGTCCCTCATGCCTGCTGTTCTTCTAGTAGATCAAGACTGAGTTATTTTTTAACTTCAGCAGCACTTTCTTGCACTAACTCCCTACTCCCTGATTCCCTTAATATCCTAAATTCTAACAGTTGCTTTCCTGAATATTTCAGTGACTTATTTTGAGACCCTGATCCTTGGAGCTAGATAAAAGAAGCTTCCACCCTGTCAAGCACTTCAAGAATTTTACATGTTTCAATGAAATTGCCTCCCATTCTTCTAAACTTGGGCATGGGCCTATAATAACCTTGATGATTAAGACATTTTTTTAAAGAAGTGTGAAAAGTACACAGTTATGACCCCTTAACTGACGAGAGTTTGTCTAATAACAATGAATTTCATCCAGCCCAGGAAGATGGATTATGATTGTAAAGTGTGCATTGCACTTGTTGACAGCTATACATTATTCATAAAATGCAAGCTCTAAATCAGTTTTTCTGACAATCAATGTTGGTATTTCCTGATTGAGTTGGCCGGTGCAAGGTTCAAGTTCCAATCCCAACCGTTACAGATATAGAGACTAGAGCTCTGGTTGACCTCCAGCGTCATGCTTTGCCTGTTGGGTGTGGTTGATTCTCCCTGCCATTGTTATGGGAGCCCATAAACACACAGACAGTTTAGAATGAACATCCTGTAAAGCGGTATAAATATCTTTGAGAATCACTTCACCACTTCTCCTAAGGAAAATGTGTATGGGTATAAAAATATGGCATATTATGGTTCTTTTTTCTTCACCAATACTGCATATTTTCTGCCCTTTGTTGATTTGTCCCTTTTTAGTTATCATTTTGGCCAAATTATAGAATAAGCATTGATTATAGATATTTGCATATATTTTAGGAGTTCCTCATGGCTGAAGATTTCAATAAAATGACTTATATAAAGACTTACCCAGGTATGTTGGCTTAATTATTTTGTTTTGGTTCTCGCTATTAAATGCATGTCAGCAGTATCAAATGTTATTTTGTCTTTTGAGCTGGTAGTTTATTGGTAAGTCTTCCAAGTACATGTTAGTGGTTTTTGACTATGGCTGAGGAGTTGGTATTTGATGTAGGAAAAGCTTGGCATTATTTCCTACTGAACTGACCCTTGTATTTGCCCTTGTGTTAACTGACAGTCTTGCTATTATTAAACATAATTCTTACTGGTGGGGACTGAGATACTAAATGTATTTTTGGAAACTGGCCTGATCATAGCATTGAAAAGACAAGATTGCAAAAAACGGTTACAATTTTGGTATTGCCTAGGTTGGTCTAATCAAAGCAGAGAAGTTTTTTTGTAGAGAATTCTTGAACTGGCTATGATTTTTGTGTATATATTTTTAAAAATCTGTACACTTTTTTTGCTGCAGTCATTCACATTTATCTATCTTATTGTTCACTTCCTTTCCCACCCCAGTGGGTGCAAAACAAGCACTTTCTGCAAAATTGCTGTTAAGTCAGCTAAACTATGTCTCCAGTTTAGCCAGCTGTCAAACTTGTCATAAATACTGTATCTTTGTTGAAAATATACTTAAAATTGATAACAACTGTTACGTACTTAAATAGCTGAAACATTTACCAATAATTTTAAGTTCTGAATTTCATTATTTTGTTTAACAGTGTGAATAAATCTACAATTAACCTGCAATTTAAAAAAAAAATATACATGAGCTTTTATTGATAGCTTTTTAAACCAAGAAATGAAACTAAACTGTACATTTGAAGAGGAAGCTCAAAGCGAAACCTTAAAAATAAACAAAATAAGCTGGTTGGGCGGTAACTGTGAGAGAGAAACAGAATTCATGTCCAGATTGATGCCTTTTCATCAGGTTGAGAAGATGTTTGAAATGAACACCTTTTTTGCAAGCACAGAGCCAGGGGAAAGGCGTAGTGGGTGGAGATGGATTAAGAGCAACATTGGTAAAATGGCAGCCAGGAATGATTATATGATAGTGAAGGAAGGTGATAAAAGCTCAAAGAATGGGTCCAGAGCAGGATGTCTGGTATTTTGCTTTTGTTCATTTAGCCTTTCAGCAAAGAGGGTTGAGATATAATTTGTTTTTATAGCGGAATGATCTTAAATTTGAATGGATTTTATGACGCTAATTTCAGTTCAAATTCTGATTTCAAATGTCAGTTCTCTGATTCACTGTTTCAGTACAGGCTGACTAGATAAGCTGTTGGACCTGTGCATTTAATTTTACTTTAGTGCTGCAGTTCATTGGAGAAGCAAGCATGCACTCCTCATCTTTGATGGAATTGGCATTGGGCTAACTTTAATGAATGCATTATTATACTACGCAGTAACATTTTAGTATAGAGCAAGTCCATATATACTTTTCAAACTGTACTATATCTTAACTGGATTGATCCACAGAGATGCTAGAGGAAGTATAAATTCACTGTAGCCTTCTGCTGGTTATACTTGTGGGGTGTTTTGCAACATGTTGCTCAGTGTGCAATATCTTTTTGAGATAAATGGTGATGTGCTGCGATGTTTTGGATTTTAACCTCCTATGCTTTGGAAAAATAAACAATATCTTGGAAGAATAAATCTTTGAAAGGCAGCATTCAGTAAGCTTCAGAACAGTGGTTTCTCCACAATAAATACAAAGATCCAATTACAAAACTAAGGTATGAACAAAATCCTGGAAATATTGAGACCTGGCAACATCTATGAGGGGAGGATGGAATAGTTAATGTTTCAGGCTGAGACTTTTCAGAGGAAATGTTAAAATTTGAATAATATGAGGAGGGGAGTAGAAAGCAGAGAGATCATCAAGCTTTCCAGTTTGTATCGAAATTGCCCATTTCTGATGAAAAGCTGTAAAGGGTGGCTTTGGAAAAGCTGAGATTGTTTTCTAGAAAGGAAGCGGAGAAGATAAATTGCTCTTTGTATCAAATCTCTAGCTATATACTGCTGGAATAATCAGATTATTGTGCTTTGTAGTAGTTAACCTCCACTCAAATTAATGCTGCTGCCTGGTGTTCATTTTTTATAAATGAGCATTGCCTGCCCTGGTTTAAAGCTTGATAACATTGTGGTGTTCAGTTACCCTTCTGTAACTTGAGTTCGTCTGTCTGTGTATGCAGCACATTTTGATTTAGTGCATTCCCAAATGGAAATGCTTAAAAGGAAGAATTCACCGGCTGACTGCACAACTATTCCAGTTCTTATCTTGCATTTCTGTTGTTGCTTCTTGTCGTGTTTTTTTTATTGTTTGGAGTAAGAAAGTCTTGCTGCAAATGTATAGTACCTTGGTGAGACTGTACCTGAAGTATTGTGTATGACTTTGGACTCCTTACCCAAGAAGGGTATACTTGCCTCTAGAGGGAGGGCTGCAAAGATTCACCAAGTGTTTCCAGGGATAATGAGTTTCTATATGAAGTCTGGGAAGACTGGCACTATATTTTCTAGAGTTTAGAAGAATGAGAGGCAATTCCATTAAATTTTTCAAAAATTTTAAGAGGCCTGACAGGCTAG